>JAKSZP010002919.1:0-113955 GCA_022478985.1 Massospora cicadina | reverse complement strand
TTTAGCTTCAATCAGAGGCTATGACCAACCTAGCTAAAATGGTTACTAAAGAAGGCCAAGCTGCCAATGAGCAACGAGCTCCTCTACCTTCTTTCCAAGTGTCAGATAAGGTTTTATATTACCACAATCGCATAACTCCTCAAAGTGGAAAACTTGGATCAATCTGGGAGGGGCCATTTACCATCACGTATAAGAGAAGAAATGAGTACTCTATAAAGTCTCTGGCCACCAGAATTATCATAAACCTGGTACATGGCCACTTCTTATGACCCTACACCCCTCCCAACATTCTTGAGAGGGGCAATGTCAGACATTCACCTTCTCGACTTAGGAGAAAGAATGTTGGAGGTATGAGTGCTCTCAAATCTGCCACCATGATTGGCCCATCACCTGCCCAATCTTCGAATAATATTGCAGTTATTAATGATAGAGTACCAATGGCGAAAAGACCTTGGTGGATTCTCAGTGGAATCCTGACTATCAGAAAAATAAGGATTATAACCAAAATTGGTGTAATAAGGTAAGAACTGATCATAGGAATTTCCAATTTCTCAGCCAAATTCAAGGTGTTCATTACCACATGAATCTGACCACCTCTGAGGTGCAAAGATTTTAATCGACAATGATTGGGTAAAAATTAACAAATCATTACCACACGAATCTGACTGCCTCTAAGGTGCAAATATTTTACTTGACAACGATAGGGTAAACATTAACCAATCATTACCACATGAGTCTGACCACCGCTGAGATGAGAAGATTTTACTCACTGGTAATTGGATACAATACATCAAATCATTACCAAATGGGTCAGTTTTGCCTCAAAAAAATTTTAACTTCGATCTGATAGGCCGAAAACCTATATTCCCTAATTTGGATAACTCAGCTTTACATGGTTTTGGCTTGAATTCCCATGGTCTCAAAATCTGAACTAGTTTAAATAGGAAAAACTAGTATCAAGAAAAGAGCTTCTTTTGGTTTTACCCTAGATGAATAATAAAAAACATAAAAAACTTTAAAAAAACGATATTTTATACTTTTATTAAAAAGTAAGATTCTCACTTTGATAAGAATATTTGTGGCATCCATTGGTGGATCCCACAGACCATATATAAACAAATTTTTTGTTATATTTGAAATTTCTCCCCACTATGGTGCAGTGTAAAGTGCTCAAGAGTTTTCTCAGATGGATTAAAAAGGTATGGAGAATTACATTCTTACAAAATGCAGCGCTTCATTCTTATGCCAGAGCTTAGAATGGGAAAAACAATTGCAGTGATCACCCCATCTGCGGTCATAGTGTAAGACTTGACCTAAATTCCACACATTACAGAGCTCAATATTTCTAGTCAAGAAACCCGCCCATTCCATGTTACGATGGACAGTGCACCACCCATATGCACCTTCTGTCATGCTTTTGGCCATAAGGCACACACCTGCTCCTCCAGAGAGGGTATTACACAAAATTAAATTCTTCCTGACGCAATGGGAAGTGCTACCTCCCAGCAAGAACCAGCCATTGACAACAACACCGCATTCCCTTGGGGTGTGCAGGGATGTTATATTCAATTAGAACCTGTGTCCCTACAAGAATGCAATAAGTCCAAACAGGCCTGCAGAGCAGCGTCCAAAGCAGCAACTACAGCTGCATTTGTGATCTCACCTGCCCAGACCCAAGATGACAATGAGTCATTTGCAGCATATGTGGCTCAAGAATAAGCTCGCCAATCAGATTGGGCCAACCAGCCTGCGGCCCAGATGGATGAGTTGGATTTACCAGAGCAAAATTACCAAGATAAATTGCAACCGATTATATCACCCACTTCCCTCCTGAGTTTTTGTCTACCTCTGATGATGCACCACAGGTACACAGCACCATGAAAACTTGATCCAAATCATTAAAATTGATGGAAACTAAATATAACAATAACCCATAGTGAAAGCGATCCCTATGGATGATTACACTTCGCCTCATACCCATTTGCAAGAAGAAATAGCTTCTGAGAAAACTAGTAAAGCAGCACAAGAAGGACAAGAGGGCCCTTCCCATTGCACCTAAGATGTGATTGTGGGAGCTTTACAATAGGGACATTGAACATCACTGGACTCAAGACCTCGCCATCCCAGGCTAGAAAACTGAGTTTTTTTAAAAAATAATTAACCAGTGGACATCCTGGCCATCCAGGAGCCTTACTGTCCACACTGTGCCAAAGAAACATGGGAAAGCTTGCTTCTCCCCTCCCTTTCTTTTTGGTCGCTGCACTGTGGGGTGCTTATATGGGAGAACCATAGCTTTATATTTATTTCTACAAATCTGTACCTCAATGGGTATGTGCTTTTATTGTCCTTTTATGGGACGATGAAGTGCACACTATCATTAATGTTTATGCCCTGACCTGTGTGCGGGCTCACCAGGAATTCCTCTTGGCCATAACTTCCCTCTGACCCTCTGCTGATCCGCTTGTGGCATGTGACTTGAATTGCTGGAACAACCTGGCCACCAATTTCTGGCCTTCAACGCCTACCCCCCACAGGGAATGTTAAAATATGCATTTTAAAAGTCACTTTGGGGCTTTTTGATACCCTCCCCAAACATGCACCGCTGCTTCCCAACATGTCCCGTCCCCATGTGAACAACGGTTAGCTGAGGCCTATGTCCTTCATTGATCATATTCTTGACCCATTAAACTTTTGGTTCCAGATTGCACTTTATGAAAACAAAAATTGATTTCTCTGACCACAGGTTGGTGTCAATTTCCTTCTATTTGTCAAGTCCAGCGGCACAGGTGTTAAAGTGGTGCAAACTTCATTCAAATGAGATCAATTTACCCAGGTCTTCCTTATGGGTGGATACTACAACTTTGGCACCAGATTTCGCCACACTGTTCTGCGAAGACCAACTTACTACCTGGTCAACCTTCAAAGAAAACACCATCATCAGGCAAGCCACCTCTTATCGCGTCACTCCTAAGCCGCCTCAGCAGTCATTATGCACAAGCTTGCAAAAGTGGACTACCTGGAGTCTAATGTCCCTGCCGCAGGCTACAACCTGTCTTGAGGTCTTAAGTGTGCAAAAGTATTTTCTCATCTCAATGTACTGATAAGATAACAAAATCATTGTATTTGTGTTCAGTTCAAGGAAAAAATTTAAATGGCAGGCGACATGTACTCAGCCTATTTTTTCCAAAAATTCATTGTGCTGCAACAGAGCTTAGCCTGCACACAGGTGAGGCAGCCAGACCACTCCATTGCAGAAAATCCAGCCAAAGTGTCAGTTGAAGTTTGAAACTATTACTCAGAATTTTTATCATTCTAATCCAGTTGTACCAGCCAAATTTAATGAGTTTCTCAATGGTGCCCATATCTTCACTGTTTCCCATTACCCAGATTTGATAGATTTAATTACTTGGAACAAACTCTGGTATGCTGTTCACGATGCACTTCACAGGAAGTGCCCAGGTTCAGATGGGATTCTGTATGAGTTTTTTTAAGAGATATTTTATTTATTTCTTCTCTTTGCTAATTTCCTAAATGAACCAGTGTCTGTTGGAAACATTCCTCCTTCCTAGGACTAGGAGACGTACATGATAAAGTTGTATAAGAAATGAGATAAGCTGGAATTGGCCAATTGGCGCCCCATATTACTTACTAATACAGATACTAACATATTTACTAAATTTATGGCCAACCGCCTCAGGGAAGTTGCCTCTGAGGTAATCTCCTCGAGAAATTTAGTTTTATCCCAAGCGGTCAATATGGGGCAACATACACACTGTAGCCAACGTCTGCCAATCTATGGCTACTAGGATGCTTGTTTTCTTAGACCGGCAGAAAGCTTATGATAGGTTAATTGGAGTTACCTCAAAGCCTGCCTCCACAAGTTCCACCTCCCCCAGTGGTTCATTGTTTATAATGTTGATTTCAGCATCTTCCACAATGGCTGTGCGTGGCCCTGGTTTCCTCATTAATGTGGTCCACCCTCAAAGGGGTCTCTTCCAAGGGACCCTTTAATACCACTCTTATATTACTTCATCCTTGACCCACTTTTATGCAATGTGAATGCCCACCTTGCTGGTGTCCATGTGCAGGGCCAAGCACTAGTTAAGATGCTGCATTTTCTGACAATAGTGTGGTTGGGGTGTCTAACAATCAAAATTTACACGCGCTGGAAGCAACTATCCAGGATTACTCCAGGGCTAGTAGCGCCACACTTAACACCTCCAAAACCAAAATCGTTCTCCTCAGCTGGGACCAAGACCGCTGGTCTCCAGCACCCTGTTACCTACCTGCTTCAGCAGCTAGCTCACAAGTTCACTTGACCCACCACCCCATTCCGCCCCGCTTGTGCTCCCTTTTGTGCCAATATCCACTGCTGGTCCAGTACGCCATTTTGTAGTGTGGCTGGAGGCGGGAGGGTACGCCTCATCAGTAATGGAGCACCACATCCTTGACAATGTCAAAAAACGCATCGCCTCCCTCAAAGCCCACCAGACTACCCTCCCAGGCCAGTTTGTGCTTGCCAACTTTATGCTCCTGTCCAAATTCTGGTTTGTGGCCCATTCTATCTATTTTTCCCCTCTTTTTTCACCTCTTTATATACCATCCTACAAGGGTGGCTTTGGTTAGGCCGCCCACCGCCAGTGCGCCTGGATGTCATGTTTGTCACTCGCCATAGTAGTGGTATGTGCCTACTCAACTTTGAGGCTCATGCCACCAAAATAGTTGGCACCTGGATCGCTGCAGTAACCAACCCCACAATATTAGACCAGCACTGATCATGCGAGCCTGCTCCAATTTTTTCCACGCCCTAGGCCTCCGCAATCCTACCCACCCCCATTCTTTGTTAAACTATATTTCCTTTCATCCCTCCGCCGCGGGTCCACATGGGACTCCCCACTTCAAATGAACTCTCCTTAATGCGGAGCTCTGAGTGGAGAATCAGCATCAGAGGATACACCGCCCAGAGGGGTCGCCCTACTCCCCGTTTCAAACAAGAAGTTCATGGACAAGCCTTTTGATCAACCTGGTACCCCAACATCACCACCTCATTGCCCGTGTGTACTACCTTGACAAGCTCAAAATCCCATACTCTTCAAAGACCCAGAAGGACAGTTGGTGGTATACACACCATCCTCTTTTACAACCCCCAATTCGCGCCCATGTGTGGAGATGCCTGAGAAAAGTGTACCGCGCAGCTGAGCGATCCAATGCCTCTCAAACTTCATGCATTGTATGCATTCAATACAGATCTTTAGTTCATTACTTGGATATGTTCTCCACCATTACTGGCAATTTGGCGAGATGTTATGCATTTTTTTCCAGGTGAGTAAGCAGGCTTTCATTATGTCTAAAAACATCTTCTGCCTTTTCCATGACTTCCCCTATCCACCCATTGCTCCGCGCCTTAATTGTTTCAATGGCGCTATGGACAATACACACCATTGTCCTTGATGCACTCTTTTTTGCACTATCCCAACCCTACATGAAGCTGTGCGTAGCTTCCATTCCCACCTCAAGGATTACTTTCAAGCTTGTCTGTTTGGCCACCTGCCATCCCGCCAACGCTGGTTGGTGTCGTCCTGGTTCCCCATCTGGTTCCTCTCATAGGATCCTTTCATTCATATATGTTCTAATTTGGCTCAGTCCTCCCCTGTCACTCTCCCTCTTCCTTCCACTGGCAGTCCCGCTAGCCTCAGGAGGTAGCTACGGATCCTCTGGGGTGCCCCTTTTTTTATTTCTTGGCGTTTTGTAGTTGGAGTTTATCAGAAGTGTCCATCTCATGGTTTTCCCAAATAAAATTAATATAAATAAATTAAAATCTCACAAGCATTAGATTAGACAATGATGTGGCCCCTTCAAATTTTTTAACGCATCTTCTCAACCTAAGAAGTGTCATGCTGTGCATTAGCCAGTACAGTTCTTTATGAATAGAATCTGCTTTTGTGATTATTTATCAGCTATTCCATAATTATTATACCCTGTAATCCTTAGTGTAGGTTAAAGCGTTGACAACAAGTTGATATCAAGTTGGGTATTAACTCTCTCTACTTCACCAATAATAAGCACTGTGGGGAATTCCTACTAAATGATACTTTTCCTTGTGTGACCTCCTAGAGCTCTATCCTGCCTCCTATTCTCTCCATGTGGATCTTCAGCTAGACTTTCCATCATTTCTCGTCCCATAAAAAGAAGTAATCAACATGAGCCTAACTACTAGAGTCCCGCCTCATTCAGAGATATAATCAATAATTTTAACTGATTGTACATCTCGTCAAGACAAATATGCCCATTATACCCTCACACTAAGGAAGGGACAAAGCTTTAAATATATGTCTAGATGACATGCTGGCAAAAGTTTGTATTCTGAAGAAGTCCTCCCCATCGCTTCACCGTTATCTTTGCGCAGAAGGCGGGTTGAACACTTCAGCCTTTTGTTGATTATAAACATGTCAATAATGTGACAGCTCTAGACCCCTATACCATCCCATTAGACAATCTATAAATCAGTCAATTACAAAGTTACGAGTTTTCTCTAATTCTGATTTGATAAATGGGTTCAATCAAATAAGAGTCAGACAAAAGTAGTAATGGCTCACTGCCATAAGCACAAAGAGGTAAATCTTTTGAGTTCAGTAATAATGCTACTTGGTTTGAAGAACGCGCCAGCAACCTTTAAGTGCAATATAGATGATGTCCTTGGTGATCTGCCTTTTCCTGCACGGTAGCCTATATTGATGGCAGCTTAAAGAATTCATTCACTCATGAGCAACACAAAAATATCTTTAGCAGTTATAGCTTCTATCCACAAGGTGTGCTCTTTGTATAGCTATCCAAATGATAATACTTTTTGAGGAGGGGACCCTCTTAGGTCACGCTCAACATCTTAAAAGCAAATCCAGAGCTTCCCAGAGATGGTAATCTTCCTCAAGAAGTTCTCCCTCGCTATTGCTTAACCAGAAACTCCTCTTCATTCCCTGACTGGTAAGAACACACATTTCAAATGGACATCTTAATGCCAACAGGCGTTTGACTCTATAAGGAGTTTTTTCTTATCGCGCCAGTCCACAGTAATTCTGACACTTTTAAGCCCTTCATTGTGGCATGCAATGCGTCCTCAGTTGCCGTGGGTGTTGTTGGTCCAAGAGCATGATTGATCGAGAATCTTGTTACATACTTTTCTCAGAAGTTCTCAGCCACTGAGCAGTCCTAGAAATCTATGAAAAGGAGCTGGCGGTTGTGTCTTGGTCACTAACTCATTGGAGCTACCTCCTCCAATGGGACCAGCATGAGTTTACTGTGTGCACTGACCACCAATACCTGATATATCTTTAAGAACTCCAAAAGATTGCCCATCGCCAGGCTCATACATACTGAAATCTATGCAATTTTCAATTTTTAAGTATGTTTTTGTGAAGGGAGCCTTGAATGTCTTGCCAAACATGTTAAATAGAACCCTGGCATGAACCCAGCATAGATGAGTTCCATGATCTCACTACCATTGTCCCTGCCTCCAAAATTTTGACACATGATCTGTTGCAAATAGTTCTGAACAACTATTCAATGCTTTAATTTATTTATATTTGTATTTTAGACCAAGGTTTTGATCCCTAAAGTTTTGAAACTGAGAGTAAACTGCTGTATTAAGTTATAACGGGATTGCCTCACTTTTACTGATGATCTATCAAATTAAGTTATGGTGGAATACCTTGCCTGTGGGACCACATTTTACATTTAAACTGAATAGCTATCAAGGGTCAAATTTTTATCACCCCACCGGAAATATTCTCACATCACTTGCCATAATTTATGAGGCATTACTGCGTTGTAATACGGATCCCTTTTCATTTTATTATAGTTTATTTTATCCTTTGACCTTCTGCTATAAAGCAAATGTCAAATAGTTTATCCCAAAATAAAAGCTAATAATGTCTACCATTTTCTAGAATAATTATGCACTGCTTGATAATCTAATGTGTAAGTTTATTATGATGGGAATGAAAAAATATGGGAATCTTTACTTCGACCTAGTTAGTCTTAGCTTTTTTAATAAAAACTTTTGATAATACTTTTGTTATCTTCTGTCTTTGGGGCTACTGTCTTCATAAAGTTTCCTAGTTTATTATCTAAAAAAATTCTGATATGTGCAGTTGTGGATTGACGCTTAAGCGCCAATTGCAACATCTATGCTCACTACAGGGGCCACTTTTTGGTACCCTTCCTTCTATTAAAGAAGCTTTTAACATACTTTACTCTAGTGATGACAGTTAAGGCGACCCGCCTTATATTCCTTATGACGAACAGAATATGGGGAGTTCCCATCAATTAAAAGCAGCGTGACTGAATTGGACAGATCATTATTTAGTATGCCAGCGGAATAAGAAAAGCACTATATTGCTGAAATCTACCAAGAGTTGAAAGCTTTACCCTACTTGGTTCAAACTCATGGCCAAGAAATCGAAGATTTAAATTTTCTATTGAGTTGGTCCATTCAGAAGCAGTACAAAGCTGAACAAAACTTGGCGACAATATGGCAACAATTCACTAGCGCAATATAGAAACTTTGTCAAGATCTTTAGCATGCCACTTGTAGACGAAGACATTAGCGTTGCCAAGCTGATTTATTAGCTTCTACCTCTGGTGATTCCATTTGTCAGAAAATTGACTTTTTCAGCAACGGTAAGCTCTTCTAGTTGCAGGTCACCTAATATAAAACCGGCTGACCCTTGCCATTTTGCCTTAGGCAACAGGGCCAGCAGCACCAGCTGATCCCTAGGTGTGCCACCTGTGCCCTTCAGAGATCTCTCAGCCTAATCTCCAATCAATAATAATAAACATAATCTTATATTAAAAAGAGAATAGGCAAATTGAGATGTTATAGAAAAGGAAGCACCAGGTATCTATACTCACTTTGGGCTTCTGCGTCCATCGCTGTCCTATCAACTCATCTCTGGATCATCCAGTCAACCATTTCCACTTCCTTCCGCTGTGCTAATCTTTTCCCTTGTGTTGACCATCTCTCCCTGTCCTTCCTTATGTCCAAATTATTAGCTTTTACTCATCCTCAGCCTTTGATCACCGGTGAACTGTAATCTTAATTATATAAATTATTTATCACATTTGGTTTCAACATTTGAGTTGAATTTTTTTATGCGCTGGAAACAGCTTTGGTCACTTGGGTAAACTTGGGCTATTTTGGCTTTTCGCTGACAACACACTTTAGTTTTTTTAGTCACTATTCAGGGTTTTGCCTTTCTCAGGTGACAGCTTGTTTTGACTTTACATTTGACATTTATATTAGGGCGCTTGAAACAACTTCAGCTACTTCATACTCGGAATCATCAGCATCTGCTGGCATATAGTAAAAATAGTATAAATGATCATCCTTGGATACTAGTAGCCGGTGATCCAGATATCAATTCAGGGTCATTTATTAGCCCTTACCGATCCTCTCATCCCATCTTGGTGGAATACTGATTCAGCTCGACCCATTTTGGGGAGAACTATCAAGCAATCATACAAACAATCACGAAATTCAATCAATTGAGCCATTCCACCAGGATTGGCCATCTCATCCAGATCTTGATCAATCATTAGAGGAATGCATCTGGTCAAAATTCCAATATTATAAATGAAAGTTGGGGCTATGGTTCCCAGAATATTGAATTTGGTATCTATACAATATGCTACTGCTAGCCCTGCAGCAACAGCCGCCGCTCCTTTACTCCCAACTCTTTTGTTATGCTAGCCCTTTCTCCCTCAGTTAACCCCATTAATCTGCCCAAATTTCATAGGCATGGCAATATCCATATCTTCATAAGGTTATCTGAAATCACAATGGGAGATAATAATGACCATATGAATTTGTCTATGTTAATGAACTGGATCTGTCACAGATTTGGCTACGAAGAACTAGACTGGGCTCCCAGTTGGGGCGCAAGCACTCAGTGGAGGCCCCAGAATACCAAGGGCATAGCGGTCTGAGCGACTAATAAAAGTGGTGTTCTATGGGAGACATGAGGAAAGAAAAGGTTCAGTAACATACCAAAGGCCCCCAAGGCAAACCAGATAGTTTCATTGGGGGCAACCGCGAGTCTTGTGGGGGCAACCCCCAAGGGCAGGAGAGGCAGGGAGGACAATGACTCATCCAGTGTTCATGGTTGCTGGCCTTTAGATTTTGATAGGGGGCTTGCACGCCAGCGAGAAATGGCACAGAGGCCGCCATGTGATCAAAAATTTGAGCGGAGGTATGGCAAAACCCATGAGAGGGGCTGGGACTGAGCTTCCCCTGGAGGGGCGCTCTAGGTCCTGCTGGTGGACTGATCCAGCAGTGACTGAGGCGGCTATGGAAGCCAAGTCCACAAGCGGTAGGTGGGGGCGCCCAGGTGCTGCTCTAGCCAGGGAGAAGTTTTGGAGGACTCAGTGACCAAACGGATGGAAGGGTCTCCATTAAATGGACACGTAAAAACGATTGAAACAGCAGGTTTGTCATTGGGGGTGAGGCGGATTATTTCTTTTATGATCCACTGCCATATGGTAGGATCAAGCGACCATATAATCCAGTCAGCAAACATCAGCAGTTGGATCTGGGTAATGTCGCACTTTGTCAGATTGATTTGCGGAATTTTTAGAAATTTAAAGAGGTAGAAAGAGCCCGCGGCAAAGTAGGCAGGGTATTCTAATTTGTTTATTCAATGGAAGGAAAGAGAATGAACTGACAACTACCCCGAGCTGGGGCAGTTGCCTTTTAAACTCGGCTGAATGCATGGGGGAGGTATTGAGGGATTGGTTATTTAGGGGTTGGTGAAGGGATTTGGTTGGCTGGCTCAGAGGGGGGTAGAAAGCTGCTCCCAATTTTGGCAAAAGACTAGAAAGTGTTTGCAAATTTTCCCAGATTCTTGGGACCAAACCAAGTCAATACTACTGATCTGGGTCCCGGTGGCTCAAGTCAGCCTGTTTGCATGGCTCAGATGGGTTAATTTGTCCTGGGAGGCAGGGGTCCTTGGATCAGATTATTTGCAATTTGAGCTGGTCCCTTGATTGGGCTATTCATGTGATCTGAACTCCCTAGATCCTTTTTGGGAGATGTTGGGGCAGATGATCTGAGTCATTTGGGCCTGGTTTGCAATCTGAGCTGTATCCTGATTTGATTTCTGAAGCAGGCCATTCTGGACTGGCTCCCCCAGTCTGGAAATTGCCAGCTGGGCTCCGATGTTGGGAAGTGCCATTTTTCCAATATTTGGATATGGTTTGCCTGGGGAGTGGGCGGTCCCAGGGGCCTCTCCATGCCCCCTGATGTGTGCAATCTCCCTGCAGGCCCCTTCCTTCAAACTTACCAGGGGTGAGAGGGGTGAAGAGGTGGGGGTGGGATATCTTTGGGTGGAAAAGCAGTCACCCAGCGCTCATCTATCACATGGGCTAGGTCGCCCAGCTGTGACAGAGGGTCCACTGGAGCCTTGGGGCCCCTTTTCGTCCAGAAGGGGCGCTGATCCCTATCCAGTTGCACGGGCTTGTCCTCAGAACTTACACTACCTATCCTTTTTTGACGGGGAGGATTCCACCCCTGGGGCATGGACCAAAGCATAGTTCTTGTGGAGCTCCAGTAACTTTATGGTTAGAATGGCTGCGATCTTCTGAGGAGGGCAGGGGCTGTCAGGTGGGAGGTGTGTAATTCCTCTATTAGGTCCTTGCAGTTTGTACAATCACGCATGTTCACACAGCTGTTCTCATATGAGGGGTAACCTTTCCAGGCGACCAAGTACTGAATGGATCGAAGGGACTTTTGTGAAGCTAAAATGGCCTCCACCTTCACTTCCTGGGATTCCCTGACGACAATTGGCTCAGGGGATGTTAGCCTTTCCCCCTTAAAGGGGGTTAGGAGGGAGGTGTGGAAGACATTGTGTTGCTTCTAGTGCGCAGGCAGTTTCAGGCGGTAGGCTCCATTGCCTAAGTCCTTCTCAACCTTGAAGGGTCCTAAGCCATTGGCTGCAAGCTTGCAGGTGGGGGCTTTTAGGGGAAGGTTGCAGGTATCTAACATGACGAGGGAACCAACCATGATCTCATGCCCTGGAAGACGCTTCCAATCAGAGAACTTCTTTCAGTCCTTAATGGACTTTGTCAGGTGTTCATGAACCAGGTTGTGCATCTCATGTAGAGAGCTTACGTGGTTCATGGCAGCGGGAACTGCTGAGGAGAGTTAGGAGCCAATCTGGAAAGAGGGGCTATACCCCAGAGTGGCCTCAAATGGAGAGAAGCTGGTTGAGAATGGAAGGGAGTTATTGTATGGGAACTGTGCTAGGGGTAGGTCCTTGGCCCAGGTGTCTTGCGAGGCCATCGCATAGCAGCACAAGTACTGCTCCAGTACCTGGTTTACCCTCTTGGTCTGCCCATCAGACTGGGGGTAGTGGGCAGTGGATTTACAGGGCACGATGTGAAGGAGGGTTAATGACTCTTCCCAGAACTGGGCTGTGAACTGGGGTCCCCTGCCACTCACTATCTCCTTGAGGAGACCAAACATGGCGAAGACATGGTTGACAAATAAATTTGCGGTCTTTACCGCAGTAATAGAAGAGAGGTAGGGGATGGAGACTGCAAACTTGGTAAATCAGTCTATGACTACCATTATCGCATCAGAGCCACAGGATGGTGGGAGTTCCATGATGAAATCCACTGAGACTGATGTCCATGGCCCCTCAGCCTGCTGCAAGGGGTGTAACAGTCCCTTCTTCCCAGAGCAATCTGATTTTGCCTGGGCGTAGGTGACACAACGAGATATCCAAGCGGGAATGTCCTTTGAGGACACAGGCCAATTGTAGGTTCTCTTTATGAGAACTGCACATTTTTTGATACTGGGGTGGCTGACGGTCTGGGGGACATGGTGTTCCTCAATGACACGGCTGCATAGGGAAGGAGGAACTCAAACCTGATTATGAAACCAGATTTTTCATCCTGCAAGGTATATGGAGTTCTCTTGCAGCACATGGACTCTAAGTCAGCAAGAAGCTCGATTCCTTTAGGGAAGCAGGTTTGGGAAGTGAGGACACATGGGAGGAGCGGAGTGTCAGGGTTTACATCAGCGAAGGATACAATAGGGGGGCCAATGAGAGAATTCGGGTGGGGGCACTACCATCATAAGGTATAATGGGTCTTTCTCCCCATTGAGGAACAGAGAGGGGTTATGGCTGAGCATGTCCAACAAAAAGTTTAGGAGACCATTGATGAATTTGTACTTAAAATGGAGCCCAAAGAGGTCTTGGTATGTGTGAGTTTTCCAGTGTCCTAGCTTCTGAGGTTTGCGGTAGTAGAGAAAGGCCTTAAGGTCTGTCCAAACAGTAATTTCTTGCAGGGCGCCCTGCAGGAGATATCACCAGTGGGTGAGTGACCACGCCACCGCCGCTAGCTCCTTATCATATATTGGCCACACTTGCTCCGTTGCAGTAAACTTCCGGGAGTAATAGGCCATTAGGTGCTCAGCTCCCTTGTGCTCCTGTAGCAGCATGGCACTCACTGCCACTGATGAGGCATCGTAGGCTACTATGAAGGGGTGTGAAGTGTCAGCATGCTGCAGGACGGGGGCTGTGAGAAACACCTCCTTGATAGCCTCAAAGGCCTGCTGGCACTTGAAGGACCATTTAAAGGGGGCGTTCTTCCCAGTGAGGGGGTGCAGGGGTGCTGCCAGTTGGGAAAGAGCGGAGAAAAATTTCTTCAAAAAGGTGACAGTGCCAAGAAAGCTGCAAAGCTGTGTTTGAGTGGTTGGGGTAGGCCAAGACTGAATAGCCTCCAGCTTGCAGGGGAAACGGCATACCCATCCTTCAGGACAAGATTCTCCAAAAAGGTAACCTTGTCCCTGAAGAATTCGCACTTGAAAGGTTTAATGAATAGCCCTGCCTTGTGGAGGGCTGCTACTACTGCTTCTTGGTCCCTGGCGTGTTGTTCATGGTTGGGGGAATGGACCAAAATGTTATCAATATAGGCCACCGCGCATGAGAAGCGCAAGTCTTCAACACATTGTTAATAAGGCGCTGAAAGGTGGCTACCGCATTCTTCAAGACAAACAGCATCACTCTGAACTGGAAAAGCCACCAACGAGTGCGGAAGGCTGTGAGCCACTCCTGTCCCCTTGCCACCCTCACCTGATTGAAGACATTCACCAAGTCTAACTTCGAGAAAATGTGAGACTTCACAATGGCCTGTGCGATGCTCTTCTCTAAGGGTAAGGGGTACGTGTCAGGGATGGTAATGTTGTTGAGGTGACCATAGTCAGTGCAGGGGCGCAGGGACCCATCTGCTTTCCTGGCGAAAACTATAAGGGAGGCGACCAGGGAAGACATCTTGATGAGTCACCCCTTCTCTAGCATCTCGTCCAGCCAAATGCCCAGAGCCCTATCCTCTTTCTTGGTATAGGGGTATAGGTGCAGTTGATCTTGACTAGGTCTACTGTCATCTGGAATCTCAAGTCATATTGAGAGTGTGAAGGGAGCTTGGATGCCAGTGACATGTCAAAGATGGCCTTATATGGGGCTAGGAAGGGGGAAAGTCCAGAGGGAGGTCAACTAGGATGGGGTCCGATGGGGAGATGGAACCAGGGTATGTTATCTGGGAAGGGTCTTTAGCAAGGAAAACTCACCACTCAACTTGAGGTTTTTATACAACAAGGAGTTGGTCGCAAGATTGACGTGAGCTTGTTGGAGGCGCCACCAGCCCACCCCCAAATTACAGGGTAGAGCAAGTCCTGTACCACTGAGAATTGGCTGGTGAATCTAAAGTCATGAACTGAGAAGTTCAATGGACGTCAGATATGGTAGGACATCATGGATCTGATGAGGCGCCCAGAATGGATGAAGCTTCCTCCATCATTAGGTCCAAGGACTGTGCCACGCCAAGGTCAATAAAGTTACCTGCCGCTCCGGTGTCAAGGAGTGCTTGCACTGTAAATTCCCCTGACTCCGAGAGAAAGGAAATGGGAAAAAAAATATGCTTGGTCCTCTTTATTAAGGTGAACCATAGAAAGGGCAGCCGAGTAGGGGGCATGCCCATCATCAGGAGAGACTGGCCTGGGGGCGCAAGGGTGGAGTGCGACTGATGTGGAGTCTCAACTACTTCCTTGTCCCAGTTGAGTAGTCGAGGGTTAATGTGTACACCCTCTTCACTCTCTTCAGGGGAGGAGAGGTCACCTGGGGGGACGATTTCACCACACTAAGCAGACTCCGAACACTGGGGGCCAATAATCCAGCCTCCTGAGCTGAGCTGAGGGCAGGCAGTACTATAGGCAGGGGTTCCCCTGGGAGAGAGGTACCCGAGGTGGCCACCAAGGGGGATCAGAGGGCAGCTAGACCAGGAAGCGCTTCCCTTGGCCACGACCACTGGCAGGGAGAGGTGTGGTATGGGGTGTCTTGGGGAAGCGATGGGACATGTGGGGTTGTACAAGGGCCTGGCCCCAATTGCATGGGCCGTAGAGAACGCAACCCCTAAGGATCCAGGGAGGGGTCCCAAGCTGTGTGGGCTGCTGCAGTGGAGTCCAGGGCAGCGCGGAATGCAGAGACAGCGATTTCAACAGGGACAGGTACCATTGGAGCCAGGACTGCAAAGGCCTCAATCAGAGAGGGTAGATCCGTGGCTGTCTGTCCCAAGGTAAACAAGTGTGGGAGGCGCGCCAGTCTTGACTCAGGGGCCTGGACCGCCGAGGTGACCAACGCTAACAAGGGGGTGGGTTGCCCAACTTAGCAGCAGAGCGGAGCACTCCCCTGACCCAACAACAGGCATACCTATCCTGGGCGTCAAGGAGGGCCACGCTCTGCTGTGCATCAGAGGGAAGCAGGGATTTCCCACCATCAGCAGTGAGGCGCACCTAGAGCTCTGCCAGGACGCCCAGGATTTGATGACCACCTCATCAGAAGGGACAGGAGGAACCCCCAACCCTATTGTATTAACTGATGGGGTGGCGCTCGCTATTAAAGCTTGGGAGGGTGGCGACCAATTCAGCAGAGCCTGGTGACAGGCCTGGATGAACGAGGCCACCAACCAGCAGGAGAAGGCCAGGTCACAGAGGGAGAGCACATTCAGAGTGAGGGCGTAGGTCGCACATTGCCCATCCCAGCGAGGAGGGTGGAGAAGGCCGAGATTAGAGTTCAGTTTATTGTATCACAGATTTGGCTAAGAAGAACTAGACTGGGCTCCCAGTCAGGGTGTGAAAGCACCCAGTGGAGGCCCCAGAATGCCAAGGGCATAGAAGTCTGAGCGACTAATAAAAGTGGGGTTCTATGGAAGATGTGAGGAAGGTAAAAGTTCAGTAACATACCAAAGGCCCCCAAGGCAAACCAGATAGTTGCATTGGGGGCAACCGCGAGTCTTGTGGGGGCAACCCCCAAGGGCAGGAGAGGCAGGGAGGACAATGACTCCTCCAGGGTTCATGGTTGCTGGCCTTTGGATTTTGATAGGGGGCTTGCACGCCAGCGAGAAATGGCACAGAGGCCTCCATGTGATCAAAAATGTGAGCGGAGGTATGGCAAAACCCATGAGAGGGGCTGGGACTGAGCTTCCCCTGGAGGGGCGCTCTAGGTCCTGCTGGTGGACTGATCCAGCAGTGACTGAGGCGGCTATGGAAGCCAAGTCCACAAGCGGTAGGTGGGGGCGCCCAGGTGCTGCTCTAGCCAGGGAGCAGTTTTGGAGGACTCAGTGACCAAACGGATGGAAGGGTCTCCATTAAATGGACACAAAAATGAACGAAGCAGTGGGTTTATAATTGGGGTGAGGCAGATTATTGCGTTTATGATCTGCTGCCACATGGCGGGATTGAGGAACTGGGTAATCCAGTTGGCGAACATTGGCAGGAGGATTTGGGTAATGGCGCACTTTGTCAGATTGATTTGCGGAATTTTTAGAAATTTAAAGAGGTAGATGGAGGCTGCGGCAAACTAGGTAGGGTATTAATTTGGTTATTCATTGTAAGAAAGAGAATGAACTGAAAATTACCCCAAGCTGGGGCAGTTGCCTTTTAAACTCGGCTGAATGCATGGGGGGGTATTGAGGGATTGGTTATTTAGGGGTTGGTGAAGGGATTTGGCTGGCTGGCTCAGAGGGGGTAGAAAGCTGCTCCCAATTTTGGCAAAAGACTAGAAAGTTTTTGAAAATTTTCCCAGATTCTTGGGACCAAACCAAGTCAATACTACTGATCTGGGTCCCGGTGGCTCAAGTCAGCCTGTTTGCATGGCTCAGATGGGTTAATTTGTCCTTGGAGGCAGGGGTCCTTGGATCAGATTATTTGCAATTTGAGCTGGTCCCTTGATTGGGCTATTCATGTGATCTGAACTCCCTAGATCCTTTTTGGGAGATGTTGGGGCAGATGATCTGAGTCATTCGGGCCTGGTTTTGCAATCTGAGCTGTATCCTGATTTGATTTCTGAAGCAGGCCAGTCTGGACTAGCTCCCCCAATCTGGAAATTTCCAGCTGGGCTCCGATGTTGAAAATTCTACTTTCTTATAATTTGGATATGGTTTGCCTGGGGAGTGGGTGGTCCCAGGGGCCTCTCCACGCCCCCTGATGTGTGCAATCTCCCTGCAGACCCCTTCTATCAAACTTACCAGGGTTGAAGAGAGGGGAAGAGGTGGGAGTGGGATATCTTTGGGTGAAAAAGCAGTCACCCAGCGCTCATCTATCACATGGGCTAGGTCGCCCAGCTGTGACAGAGGGTCCACTGGAGCCTTGGGGCCGCTTTTTGTCTGGAAGGGGTGCTGATCCCTATCCAGTTGCAAGGGCTGGTCCCCGGGACTTAAAGAATCTGTAAGTTAGAAGTTGGTATTGCCAAAACAACGGAAGTTGGCATGTTTTTCCTCAATGCAAAAACACTACTATTGATAAGTTTGGTGGGCCAAAATAAAGATAGGCCAGAAAACCGCTTTTCTAGCTATTAACTTTAAGCCAGGCGAAGAATTTTTGACCTTCACTTATCAATTTACTGCGAGGCTCAAGTATTGTATGGAGCCCAGGTTATGAGCCATTATTGCGCTCAGATAGTTTTCCGCCACGCCTGTGAGCCCCACAAAGGATTTTAATTGGCTATGTTACTATTTTAAACTCCAACATGGCCATCACAGAAATGGTAAATTACCTCCAGCGTTGCGCCCTTACTCTTGGAGCTCCTAATTCCAAGACCTCTAAAAAAGAGCCCAGTATTCGTCTACTTACCACGAACACTGACAAAGACTTGGGTAAAGCTTCAGCAGAGTAGAATCGGTATATTCTACAATCATAAAACCTTCAATAATCCCAGAAATTGACCTAACCATAATGGAACCACTCTTCTTTAGGGAATCATCCCCTACAAATATACCCGGCAGGTTGTTATGTCTCCATTGCCCACAAAGACCAATGAGATATTTGACACTAAATTGAAGTGGATTCACAAGGCATTTATGCCCTCACCAACTCTTATAGTTATTACGAGGGTCCTTACATGGATATTAGTGTGTAAAAATTACCAGTTTGGGTGATCGTGGACAGTAGTTCCCCCATCAACATCATTTCTTCTAAATTAGTTAAGAGATTGGAGACTGAATCCAATATCAATCACTGCAAAGTATACGTTGCTGCAGGACCTAATGATACTACTTCCATAGGAGCATATAGCTCCTTGATGTTGGTGTTTAATATGCAAATATTGTCTGCTCCCACCATTATTTTAACTCAATAAAATTATTAGTTGCTCATTAAGGGCATCTCTTATTAGAAAATTGTGCTAATTGCCAATTTTGAAGACAATACGCTGGGATGAAAAACAACATGTTCTCCTTTACTTCATTTAGTAACAACATATAATTTATTATATAAGGTGGGCGCATTATAGAATGCTCAGATGATTCCACCACAATTGTGATAACATCATCACGTAAAGGCATGGCTGATTCATTGTCAGAAAGGGATTATAGCTGAGCAGATAATGAGCATACTGTGACTATGCAACTTCCAGTGGTAGAAGAAGTTGAGTCCATTTCTCAAACTGAGTCCACAGTGCAACCTACTTAGTTGTGAAGGTTGAGTCTAATGAGTGAATTATTCCCATTAATATTGTAAAAACGGGAAAAACGCCTTTAATTAATCACAACGAATTGTGAAGCCTAATTGGATCCCACTCCATGCTGGGCAAAAGCATAAAAATAAAACCAGGGCATCAGGACCTCATTGGAACAAATATTACTCTTCAACTTGCTGAAGGATAACATGGTAAATCTCCTGTCAATTCGCCAATCTAAAAAGGATCACGTCGTTGCAACTGATGAGGCTTATTCCCACCAGGGAGAAATCAAGGTGTCTTTCAACCCCTTCTCTTACCCAATATACATCCAAAATCATAAGATCATTGCTTATGTTTATGTGCTGCCTAGCCTGCGGCCCTATCTCTATAGTCACCATCTAGCCCCCGCTCAGCTTGTGCTGAAATGTTTGGATAAGTAGAAAGAAATGTTGTAAATTGGTCTGACCAACCATTCAATATTTTGCTTTAATTTATATTTGTATTTTAGACCTATATTTCAATTCCTTGGGCTTTGACGCCAAGAGGAATATGTTGAATTAAGTCATGTGGATTTCCTCGATGTCGCTGGTAATCCATCTATTTAAGTTACGGCTTAATACCTTGCTTATGGGCCCACATTTTATATATAAGCTGAATAGCTATCAGGGTCAAATCCTTACCACCTCAATGGTAATATTCGCCCATCACTTGCTATCCTTTTTTATAAGGGTTTATGGCGTTGTAGATCGAATCCCTCCTCATTTAATTTTATTTTATTTTCTCCCTTGGCTTACTGTTGTAAAGTAATTGTCAAGAGTTTTATCCCTAAAATCCAAGATAATGACGTCAACCATTTTCTGAAATAATTATGCACTGCTTGTTAATCTACTGTGTAAGTTTTGTATGATGATGTTGGGATTTTGCCCATATTCCCTCAGACTGCTAGATTACTAGGAATCGCTAGTTGGTAATTACATAAGGCGAGGTGAACTATAAATCAGTTGACCCAAATTTTGGAGTACCTATGTTTGGGGAATTTTAGAATATTCACCTGGTCGTATCCATTGAGGATCAATCTAGATGAATATTTAAGATCTTGTCAGGCGGAGTTGCTGACAAAATAGGGGCATCTGATAGTGATTAACTATCAGGTGTTCTAATTGGGATTGGTCAGGTTTCATCACTGACTGATTAGGAATGAGTGCAAGTTATGAGGCGAGTGATGCTGCCTGCAACTAGCGAATTTATCAGTTAGTGCGTGACCTGCCTTAAAGGTAATAAGTCCCATTACCTAAGCAGGTTGCTAGCCAATTATGGTTGGTTTACTTGGATCAAGAGGAAAATGTTAAAGTCACATTTTCCAACTCTTTCCGTTTTAGGTCTTGAGGATGTCCAATGATGGAATCCTAGCCAGGATGGGGAAAACCATCGCTGCTGAGATGAGGATGGGTGATTCAATGGCAACAGCTGCCATTACATCAATGAGGTTTCAACTGAGGGTTAGACAACCGAATCCCCACTATAAATTCCCTAGAATTCACTCATAATAAAAAAGTATTTACAAAAACAGAAAGTTAGATCATATTAAAGATATATAGTTCTATAGTTTTTCGTATGATATATAGTTTAAGTAGTAAACTATTATCAGTTTAAAATTGTCCTATTCTTCTTAAGGAACTTTTCTCTCTCGTTGCAATCACTTTTGCAACTTATTCAATTCAAGTCTGAATTTAGTTTGATAATCTCACAGAGGAGATTAGTCTGCGCCCATATCAGGGAGCAGTTGGGAAAGTAAGGTAAAAGGCACAGGTGGTAGGCCCACGACTTCCAACATTCACAAATGCCCTGGAGAAACTGGCAGATTAGATAAAAATAAAAACTGGCGGTTACTATTTCCCCAGAAATCCTCACTTGGCAAGCGCGATGTAACCAGTACATCAACACGCCACACTCTCAACCACTCTCATCGGTGGAATACAGAGTCTGGGTGTTCCTGGATACTCAACATACAGCATTGTGGGAAAAATTTTGTGGGGATGTGCACACTCATTCCCTGACCGCGGTGTACATCGCATCTCACTCCATGTCATGCGGTTGTCTGGATCTCAGTTTTAAAAACAAGGTGGCAGCAGACAAAGCTGCTGCAGTGCGTATAGTGATCACCTCCCCAAAGGGCAGTGGGTCATCAAAACCAAGCGCACCAGATGGACAAAATCCAACCAAATTTGCCTCACGATTGACTTTTTGACCACTACAGTCAAGCGTGCCATTCTGGAGCAGCACCTGAAAGCTGGTCTTACCATATATGGCGAAATACAATCCTTCAAGATGCAATGCTTTACGCTGATGCCACACCTGTGCACCGCAAAGCCATTGCAGTTCTGACCCAACTGAGGAGATTTCAAAGGACCTAACCCAGATCCCGCACTCCACTTTTATTAATATTGAAGGGCATACCACCCACCCTTTCCAGGTAACTATAGATAGCGCACCCCCCATCTGCACCCACTGTGACACGTTTGGCCATAAGGCACATGCATGCCCACCATGGAGGGCATCACATTCCAAGAGCACCCCTTGGCGGCCATGACCAACGGGGAGGCTCACTATGAACCAACCACCAGTACCAAAGAGGCCTTTCCATAGGGAGCACAAGGCTGCTACTTACTAGTAAAGCCTGTCTCCCCTCAAGAGCGAAAGAAGGCCAAACAGGCCCGCAGGGACGCGGCCAAGGAAGCGGCCAAGGTTGCCACCACTATCCCACACTCCCAACGCCAGGAGGACATTGAAACCTTTGTGGCAGAAGCAACTTGGGAATCCCTCACCCAATCAGATTGGGATGCTTAAGCCAATTGGCCACCCAATCTGAGGATCCAATGGCCGACTTGATCTCACCTGACCTTTGTAACCAAGCCCCAATTGGAACCAATTTGGTCTCCAACCTACCTGAAAAAAAAAATTTTGACCCAAACATTGGTGCACCAAACTCATCTGCACCACAAAAAATTTGTTTGACAGCGGGGAAACCAAAAATGAAGGCAAAAGCCAACGTGAACCTGTCTGCTAAAATTAACAAATCTTCCAATAGCGTTGCTGCAAACACCTGCGCCGCCGTGAAGGCCCGTAGGGATCCAGAGGAGGCTGGTGGGCCCTGGTGCCCACCCCCTCACACCTAAGGTGTGATGGGGGAAGCTTTCACTTTAGGGACGTTGAATATCGCCGGACTCAAGGCCTCACCATCCTGGGCTAGGAAACTGAGTTTTTTTACAAAAAAATGTACCCGTGGACATCCTGGCCATCCAGGAGTCCCACTGTTCGCAAGGTTCTGAGGACACTTGGAAAACCATGCTCCTCCCTTCCATATCCTTCTGGTCTGAGCACTGTGGGGTGCTTGTTCAGAAAAACAATTTTTTAAATTTTTATCATCTGTACCTTCCTCAATGGCCGAGTCCTTGTTGTCACATTTTTGTGGGACAACATGGAGCACACTATCATCAACAGTTATGCCCACTACCTGTGCACAAGAGCGCCGGGAATTTTTCTCATTGGTCAAATCCCTTCCATTACCCCCTGACCCTTTCATAGTTGGCGACATAAACTGTTGGTTAAACAAATCCATGGACTGTTGGCCTTCCTCATCCCACACCCCTCAGGGTCACGTAGAACTTTGCGTTCTAATGGCCACCCTTGGGTTGTTAGAAGTGCTGCCGTGGCAAGCTCCACTGCTCAAGAACATGATGCGCCCCCACATCCACAACGGCCAATTAAGGTCCATGTCCTGCATCAACCTTATCCTCACGCCGGTGAAATTTTGATCCCATATTTCCCACTTCCACACATCAAAAATCAATTTCTCTGACCACTGGCTGGTCTCAATAACCTATCACTTACCCGTCACAGTGGCTAGGGCTCCGCTCTGGTGCAAACTCCACCCACATGAACTCGCGTTGTCAGGATTTTCCACATGGGTTGAATCAGCGACTTCAGCAAAAGAGTTAATTACACCATTTTGCATGGACCCGATTTCCACATGGTCAGCCTTCAAAGCGGATACCATCCGCCATGCTCGCCACCTCTCCTCCTGACACTCACGAGCTACATTGGCTGTCATCTTGCGCGCCCTGGCAGAGTTGGCACACCTGGAGTCCAACATCCCAGCCATGGGCTACAGCCCTGCTTGGGGCCAGAAGTGGGCAGAAGCAGCCGCCCACCTCAACGCGCTTGAAAGGCAACACAAACATTGAGTTTGTGTTCAGTACAGGGACAAACTACATTACAGAGGGCAGCACATGCTCCGCTTACTTTGAAAAAAATTCTTTGCACTGCGCTAGAGCGTGGCCTGCACACAGGTGCGGAGGTTGGACAATTCAGTCGCAGATACACCGGCCAAAGTGGCGATCATAATACAAAAGTATTACTCTGAGTTGTACTGATCCAATCCAATTTAGCTGGCTGAAATGGCGAAATTTCTTGATAGCACTCACATCCGCACCATTTCCCAAGCCCGGAGTAATGAATTTGATTACTCTGGACAAAATTTGGTCCGCCATTTGCGGTGCACCAAATCAGAAATGCCCAGGCCCTGATGGCATTCCGTATGAGTTCTATAAGAAGTACTTTATATATCTATCCTCACTGCTGCTTTCCTCCCTTAACCAGAGCCTTCTGGATACGCGCCTTCTACCAGGAGGGCAAGAGGCCTTCACCATCACACTCTTCAAGAAAGGGGATAAGCTAGACCTAGACAACTGGCGCCCCATTTCAACTAACACGTATAAAAAAATTTTAACTAAAATTATGGCTAACCATTTAGGGATTGTAGCCTCTGCCACCATCTCCCCAGAACAATTCGGTTCATACCCAGAAGGTCGATTTGGGACAATGTGCACTCTGTGGCTAACGCATGCCAGTCCACAGCCTCTGGGGCACTAGTATTCTTGGACCAACATAAGGCATATGATATAATAAACTGGGAATACCTCAGGGCCTGCCTCCATCAATTCCGCTTACCCCCTCGCTTCATCAGCTGGGTGATGATGCTTATGGAATCTGCAACAATGGCAGTGCGTGGCCCTGGCTTCCTCACGGAAGTAGTCCGCCCTCAAAGGGGCCTACGCCAAGGGGACCCCCTTAGCCCACTCTTATACAACTTCAGCCTTGACCCACTACTTTGAAGCGTGAATGCCCGCCTCACTGGGGTCCATGCACCAGGACAGGCCCCAGTCAAGATGATGGCATTTGCAGATGGTTGTGTGGTCAGGGTGTCTAATAATCAAGATGCACGCGCACTTGAAGCTCTCATCCAGGAGTACTCCCGAGTAAATAATGCTGCACTGAACGCCCCCAAAACCAAAATCATCCTCCTTGTTCAGTATCAAACCTGCTGGGCCCTAGCAACCAGTGCCCAGACCAGCCCATCTGCTCGCACATGTGCTCGCCTTCCCTGCTCACCCCACACCGCCCCACTTGTGCTCCCCTTCATGCCACGCCCTACCATAGGGCCTGTCCACCATCTGGGCGTGTGGGTGGAGGCAGGCGGGTATGCTTCAGCAGTAATGGAAAGTCATATTTTAGACAACGTGACGAAGCGCATCGCCTCCCTCAGAGCCCACCCTACTTCCCTTACTGACAGGGTTGTTTTAGCCAACTCTATGCTTCTCTCCAAAGTCTGGTTTGGAGCCCACGCCATCGCCTTCTCCCCAGGTTTTTTCAAATCTATGTATGCCCTTCTACAAGGACGGCTCTGGTCAGGCTGCCCACTGCCAGTGCAGCTTGAGGTCATGTTTGGCCCTCGCTGTCAAGGTGGCATGGGCCTGCTTGACTTTAAAGCCCATGCTGCCAAGATCTTGGGCACCTGGATTGCGGCTGTCACCACCCCTACGCTCCCCTCCTAACACTGGTCCCGTGTGGCCCGCTCTAGATTCTCCCGCGCCCTGGGCCTTACCAATCCATTAAACCCTCACTCCTTGATGAAATATCTGGCTTCCCACCCATCGGCCACAGGTCCTCACGGTACTAAAACCCACTTCAAACGAATTCTCCTCTCCATGTGGAGTGCTGAATGGAGAATCCGTATTTGTAGACACACAGCTCAGAGAGGCCGCCCCTCTCCTAAGTTCACACAGGAGGTACAGGGGCTACCCATTCAAGATGGCTTGATCCCCACATGGCCCCATGTCCTATCCAGGGTGGACTACCTGGACATGATGGACATCCCTTATTCCCTTGAGACCCAGAAGACTATTTTGAAATACGCACACCACCCTCGGTTGCAGCCTCATATCCGTTCCCATGTGTGGCGCTGCCTGAGGCGGGTGTACCATATGGCTGAGCGCACTAATGCTTTACACTCATCCTGCGTCGTGTGTGGCCAGTATGGAACGTTGTTCCACCGCCTAGAGAAGTGCCCACCTCTGAAGCGATATGGCACGAAGTTCAACGTCTGCTTGGCCAGGATCAGGCAAATCCCTTCAGTCTGTCAAGGGATATGTTTGCTATATACATGGTATCACCTCTTCCACCCTCCCTCCATGCTCTGGTGGTCACAATCGCCATGTGGACTATCCACACGATTGTCTTGGATGCCATCGCAGGCTCCACCCCCACCATTCCAGAAGCTGTCCACAGATTCTGGTCCCATTTGGTGGACCACTTTCAAGCGTGGATGTTTGGGTACCTCCCACCGCGTCGCCATCAGCTGGTCTCCTCCTGGTTCCCAGTTTGGTTCATCAACTCGGATCCTTTCCTCCACACGTGTTCAATTGTGGTTATGGCCCCTTTACACGTTCCCTCCTCCTCCCCATAAAATGGCGTTCCCGCTGGCAACAAGAGATAGCATCGCTTCTCTGGGGTGCCTTCCCTGTTACTAAGCTTCGTATTCTTTGTGTTTACATTTGGAAGTGTCCATCCCCTGGTTGGCCTTCCCCAAAATAAATCTATTCTTCTCAAGGATATCATTGCTGTAAGTGATAATTGGAAGACTCTTATGGGGAAAGAGTAAAGATCTGAGAGGGGATCTATAGAAGAAGGAGAAACAATCAGGGATTGCTGCTGACTATGTTTTGGATCAAAGAGACTGTCACCAGGGAATCTTAGAGAAGATCGTGTTAGACAGAATGAGAGAACAAATCCTTAGGTCACAACATCTCAAGTATTTTAAGAGGGAATACTGTCTGAGCGTTGGGCTGAGATATAAGAATTCCACTCAACTACAGATAATAGTTGTCATACTAATATCAACCAATAATATAATATAATATATAGCGTTCATGAAGTGCACAAGGACCAAACCTGTGCAGTAATAAGTTTATTGGGGTTGTTTGCCAATAATAACCCGGAACAATAAATTTTTACAAGTTGGTGCTCACTACAGGGGTGTTGTTGAGTTGAAAATTTATAATAATGTCATACAAAAATGAGTTATGCAAACTGTGGATGGAGTTAGCCACTGTGAATCAGAATGCCCTAAACTCAGCGGATCATTGGGAATTTGAAGCCTTGGAAGAAAGAGTCGCCAATATAGAGGAAGGGATCAATAATGTTGTGAGTTTTGGGAACAAGTTACTTGGGAAAGTAATTTCGTTGAAGAAGAAAAGGGGGACCTAGTTTGAGAGGTCTTATATCTGAAAATTGAGCGAGAAGCAGATTGCTTTCATTTGAAAAATCCAGCATAGAATTAGAGCGACTGATCAAACAAGTGGAGGAACTTAAAGCTCAAAAATGCGGTTGTGAGCCAGATAAGGCAAGTGATGCCAAAACAAGAAGTCCTCACACAATACTTAGGAAAGTTGAATACCCCAAGGAACATGCCTCTCATTTAGCTGTCATTTTAGAGATGATGCCTGAAGTCACTCCTCAAGTGAGCCAAGTGGCTGAACCTAGAGAATCAGCTAGAGATAACTCGGAGGAATTTAAGGCAACTCCAAAATTGCCAACGTTCCATCAGGATAACGCCCCACCGTTTTTCTGACTATTTGATATGACCATGTATGGCTATGTGAATTGTCAAAAGGCGTTGATGGTCATGAATTGCCTAGACACCGACTGTCAGAACTTAATGTTACCTCACCTGGAGAGGGACAGCTGGTCGTATGCTGATGCAAAGGTAGCTATCATGAAGGAATTTAGGAGTCTCATGCACATGTTGAAGCGTAAACAGGAGTTTATGGGAATCTAGTTCCATAAAGATGAGACTTTAGCAAGCTTCATGTATTAGTTCTACCAAAAGTCGCAAATCATGGTAAGGGCGAAAGTACTGGATGACTTCAATGCCAGAGTTACCTTACAAGCGGCCCTTCAGCCCTATCATGATTTTCATCCCATGATGTCTTCCATCTTTGTGATAGAAATAACTACCTCTCAACTGGAAGATAATTTGAAGATTTTGGAAGCAACATTTGATGCCTCAAATAGAAGTTTCAAATCTAATCTGGTATGCAATTTGAATCCAATGAAGGGGAATGAAGGTGCTAAAGAGATAAACAACCAAACTGTGCCAGGAAATAAGCCCAAAGTATTCAGACGGTTAAATAAGAAGGAAAAGGTCTGCTACCAATGTAATGGGAAAGGACATTTTGCTGTGCACTGTAAGAATCTGAAGGATCAAATCAACGTGGTCCAGGAAAAAGAGTCAGCTGCCACCAAGGAATTGGGAAAAGGGCCTGCGGCCTAGATAGGGAACAGTCTAGAGCTTTGGAGAAGCCTGATTCTCCTGATATTCTGACTAAGGAGATTGATACCAGTGATCTGTTTGTGGACGTCAACATACAGGATCGCTGTATCAAGTGGTCAATTTGGATGTAAATGCAGCGACCAGATCCAGAGTGAAGAGAATCTGCCCCGAGATAATCAGAGAAGTTGCCCGGCCATACGCCTGACAACTGGTGGACCAGATTTGAACTGCCAAGCATCCCAAAGAATTATCTGAAGTCTGATTAGATGAGGCCAATTTTTTGATCCCCTCAGCGTGATAAAGGAATCGTTTCCTGATTTATCAGCAAAAAATTATTCACACCCTCAATTTGGATAATAACGCCACTATACACTCAGTAAACACTATATTGCAATACTCTGATTGTACATATATAAACATACAAGTGAATTGAGTGCGGGTGAGTGAATTGTTGACAGCGGAGCGCCCATCAACATTGTCTTGACCAAGCTGGTAAAGAGGATGAAGGTCTCATTGGAATTGGAACATAAGAAGGAATACAGGACAGCTGGGCTGAACACCACCATCTCATGTGTAGCGTATAGCGCATTGCCACTATGATTTGGGTCATTGGTGTTATTTGCACCAGCAATAGTTTTGGCCAACCAAAACTATGCCATTCTGATCAGAACATGATTTCTATGAAAGTACAGAATTAAATGTAAGTCTGAGGATAATACGTTATACATATTGGGTCAGACGTTATCATTGTTATATCAGAAGGATTGTGAAGCTCCGCTGAATAGAATAAACAACTTCATCAATCTAATATACAATGACAGCATTGTCCCGATTTGGTACCAATTAGTTGGTCAAAAGTGACAAGAAATGCTGACAGAAATCCTAGAGAACTGAGGAATTCCACTGAGAATCAAGGATGAGAAGACCATATCTCCAGGATTGCAGATGATAGTCGACATGGGGTAGACATTGGAGATACCTGAGCTGTTGTGTGGGGAGATCAGAAGCCCCCGGAAGAAGTCCAGAGTAGAGCCTTGGGTGGCTACTGGGATAATAATTCTGGTCCATGGAGAAAATTCAATTTATTCTTTGGCGAATTTAAGTGAAAAACCAATGATTATTAGGAAGAATCAGATCATCACGTTTGTTCATCTGATCCTGACGGTCAAATTGAGGAGATTCCATGATTTTGGGACTCTCAATGAGATAGGATTACTGACCAGGGTAACCAAATTTAACCTATTAGTTGATTAAGAGAAACTTGCTGATCTGTCAGAAGGCCAGAAAGAGGAGGTGCTCAAATTATAAAAAAGTACTGGGAAGTATTTTCTCAGGATGACCACAATTTTGGATGCGCAAGAGACGTGATCCACAAGGTTGACACTGGGGAAAATTTTCCTATCAGGATGAGACCAATCTGACAATTGAAAGCAGCTGAAGTGGTAGTGAAAGATGAAATCAGCAAACTAGTGAATCATGGGCTTTAGTTCCATCATTGAGTCCCTGGGAAAATCTGATTCTAATTGTAAAGAAAAAGGATGGCTCCAACTGGGTGGTGATTTACTACTGAAAGTTAAATAAAATTATAAAGAAGGATTGATATCCCCTACCAAGGATCAATGATGCACTGGACCGATTGGGAGAAGTGAAGTATGTCTCCATGATGGATCTGATCTTGGGATATTGGCAAATCGACTTGCCAAAAGAAGCCAAGAAAAATGTGCAATTTTTACCGCGTAGGGGCTATACTAACTGACTGGATGCCCCAGGGTCTGTAATGCGCCTGCAACGTTTCTAGAGGTCCATGGATGCTATACTGAGCAACTTGAAGTTGTCGTGCATCTTGGTATACTTGGACGATATCAATGTGTTCAGTAGGACGTTTACTGATCACCTACACCACTTGGAAGAAGTATTTAATTGACTGTCCACGGCTAACCTAAATATTAAGCTGAAGAAGTGTCACTTCTTTAAAAGAGTTGGAATATCTGGGATTCATGCTCAACTCAAGTGGATTGCAGCTGCAAGCCCAGAAGATAGAAGCCATAGAACGGATGGCTATGCCAAAGAGTGTTGAGACATCCAAGTGTTCCTTGGAATGGTCAGATACTATAGAAGATTTATTCAGGACTTCACCCAAATAGCCGAGACCTTATTCCATCTGTTGAAGAATTCAAAAAAAAAAGGATTTGTATGGAGTGAAGAAGCGCAGGAATCCTTAGATGAACTTTGCCAGTATCTAATAGATTTTCTGTATTTTAAATATCTGAATTTCTATTGGAAGTTTATTATACAAACCAATGCTTCATTGATGGCGATCAGTGCCATACTAAGCCAAGTAGATGAACTTGGGGACAAACATCCGGTGGCATATGTGAGCTGGACACTCTCAGCCGCTAAGAGGAAATATACTGTAACTGAGCATGAATGTCTTGCAGTCATTTACGCATGTAAGCAGTATTGGGTGTAAATCCATGGAACGCACATTTCAGTGGTGACAAACCATTCTTCATTGCGTTGGCTCCACAATTTAAAAGAACCAGAAGGACGACTTGCCTGATAGGCATTGAAGCTTCTGGCTTATTATTACAAGGTTGTCCACCAAGCGGGGGCTTTTCACCAGAATGCATATGGCTTATTGCAGTTACTAATGGTCCAGATGGTATACCCACAGGCGGATGAGCTATTCCAGAGAATGGTCAACAGAGAAATTGGGAACAAGCCCCAAGAAATCCAAGGTGCATTTTGGAAAGCGATGGAAAACACTAATACCATGGATGGACAAGTGTTTAAGACGATTAACAGGAAGCGGATATTATTCCCAAAGCCATCAGAAAGAGCAGCTATTGTTCAAGCTGCTCATAGGGTTGTTGTGCATGGAGGCCTGAGAAAAACAACCAATCATATTTGCCAGTACTACTGGGAGTAAATCAACTATGATGTCGCTGACCATCTAGCTTGTTTCTTGGAGTGCCAGCTGCACAAGCCACAAAAGAATACAACTGGATACTGACTGGTTCATCCTGGATTTGACTGGCATAAAGTGTCCATCAATGTGATGAGACCGCTGACAATGAGCACAGGGGGATTCAAGTATATAATAGTTGCCATTGACCATTTGATGAGATGGGTTGAGATGAAGTCCCTGGCAAAAGTAGACGCTACCAGCACCGCGAGGTTCATCCTGGATCAAGTAGTATATTGACATGGATGCCCACAGGTCCTGCTTAGCAATAATGGGACAAACTTCATGTCCATGTGATCCCACAATTGAATGAGATAATGGGGATCAGAGGAGTCATGTCAGTACCCTACCATCCAGATACAGTGACTGGTAGAACGAGTGAATGGAACGCTGGCCATGACGCTGAGGAAGCTGGTCACAGGAAGAACTTCTACGTGGGGAATGTACCTGAGTTCAGTGACGTTTGCCTACAATATCATTCATCATATGGCTATGGGAAAAATTCCATTTGAGTTTTTACGGGAGGAAGGCCACGTTGCCACCAATTTTATACTTGGTGGTGGAACCAACGTTGGGAATGAGTGCCAAACAGTACTTGAACTGAATGACGAATATCCTGATCAATATGCAATCACAAGCATTTGATACTACATTGAAGAAAAGGATGAGTAAAATTGGCTGATAATAAAAACTGACTGGCCTTAGCATAATATTGAATAGGCAAAAGAGTAGCCTATTTTGATATGCATGGTTTGGAAGAAGAAACAAACTAGATGAGTTGTGGGCAGGTCTGTTTGAAACTATTACCAAGACGGCGACTGATGCCTACTCCGTCAAGGATCTCTTGGATGGAAGTATTTTGAATTGAGTCCATGCTAAGTATTTGAATTGATGGATCAATGAAAAGTTAAAAGAGTTCCTGAAGGTTTGATGAACTATTAAGTTGGTCATGTCCTGATGATTAGGTCAAGTCTGAAAAAAGGAACTCTGAACCAATCTATAGTTAGGTCTAAAAAAGGGCCTCTGAAATATAGAAAATTGGTAGGCTTAAGTACCCAAGACCCAGTTTGGGGGAAAAAAAGATGGACTGCTGAACCAAAACAATGTCAAGTCCCATGGAAAAAAGAAGAATAAAAATAAAAGATTGATAAAAGATATTAAAAAAAATTATAAAGTACATAAAAAAAATTGATATAGTTTTACAACTTTTATTTCTATATATTGTCCTCAATATGATGATTCCGCCTATGTCACCTCTTGGGGGAGAAAGGATGGATCATAGTAGGAATATACAGCCTGTTAAAATTGATGTGAGATCAGATGCTAGAGAGGGATAGACCTACACAAAACATGTTCTTTGAGCGGATGCAGAGCCCTGCGAGTAATTAATTAGGGGAAGGTAAAATGAAATGTTAGAAAGAAGCCAATTGTGAAACCCTGGAGCAGGGAGGAAAGCAACAGTATAAAAAGAGGCAGTTGGCGAATAACCCTGATTAATCCCTATATGGTATTGGGGCCTAAGATTAATCTTGAGCGCTTGATGATGGGCTTCATCAAGAACACTTGACATATGGGTTGGCAACGAACAAATGATGCTTGATAGGGGTTTCTGAATCATGCCCCCTACTAAAGCTATCAGCAGAAGATACCAATGGGAAGCTCCAGAGATGAGATAGTTGTGCAGGGAGCGAATGGCATCCTGCAAGCGATGACTATGGTATTCTCAGAAGCTGAAGCTGAAGGAATGGTGAAACCTGGGAGAGGCTGGAAGCTTGTGTACCAACTTCGAAGAACTTGGCCAGAAAAGTGAAGAGCATAAGTGGCGATATCCTGATCTAGGATGTTCTCATGATCAGAGGGATTCAGCACTAGGGATAAAGCCTCAGTGACTTGGGCCCAGAGTTTAGCAATTGGAAGCTCAAAATGAATACTGTTACCAATGGTGAGCTTGGTAGCCAGAACAGCATGTTTTTAGTATTGTTCGAGTCAGAAGAGGAACTCAGAAAGCAGGTCTGACCTGGCAAGAAAAGATCAATCAAGAGTGAAAGACATAATCTCAGGAGCATCCACGATGATGTTCAGTGCATCTGTGAAAAGAGCTGAATCCAGGAGAGTTTTAAAATTCAACTCTGGAATCAATGACAGAGGAAGAATCTCCAAGAGTTGTTTGAAACAATCACAAGCCTATTTTCAGAGGGATTGATTACCGTTTTCAGTAATTTATCAGAAGGACTAGCCGCTGGCGCTATACTAGGCGTATGAGTCCTGGAAGGACCGTAGAAGAGGTTACATCACACATCCTAACTTATCTTCTGAAAGAGTCAAAGCTCTTTATTAGACAAACTAATTAGAAACTGCTAGTACTGCGACTCAGAATTTGACATATGAGCTGGATGAGAGGGGGATGTTGGACTTATATGGAAGTCAACATTATGCACTCTACAATCCATTAAGCTCCAAGTTCAAAAAAAAATCTCAAAATTAATGGGATAAGCTCTTTAAGAGAAGAATTAGGAATGACTTGAGCCAAGAGGTAATGAGAGAAATAACAAGGGCAAATAGAAATGAATATTCTTAATTAAGCCATAAAATGAACATCAATGGCAAGAGTCTCCTGTCTAGGATGAGGAGAAAATTAGGAAGTTGGGGACGCTGGACAAAAATCCTGAATATGAAAGTGGGTCATATGCCCTGATGGGGGAAAACTGGATCCCAGGACTAATATTGTCATGAGTAAATTGATCAGCCCAGCACAACAGTAGATCATGGGGACTGCACTCTGAGTAGGCGGTAGTGAGGAGAAAGAGGAAGATTACCACGTGCCAAAGGTCGACATGAGCAGCATTGAGTATTGATAATCATACTCCGCTTGAGCCAATGGAGTATTTGACTGAGTGTCCAAAGCAGCGTTCTCACGCCCCAGTCCTTTTCTCGCTTGAAATCTAGGCAAGAGGGGGATGGGTTGAGATTTTTTGCCCATATTCCCAGCCTGCTAGATTACCAGGAATTGCTAGGGGCTAATGCCCTAAGGCGAGATGAATTGTAAATCAGTTGGCCCAAATTTTGTAGTAACTATGTTCAGGGGATTTTAGGATATTTGTCTGGTCATATCCATTGAGGATCAATCAAGATGAATACTTAAGATCTTGTCAGGTGGAGTTGCCAATGAAATAGGGGAATCTGATAGTGATTAACTATCAGGTGTACCAGTTGGGATCAGTCAGGTTTAATCAATGACTGATTGGGAATGAGTAGCAAGTTATGAGGCGATTGATGCCACCTATAACTATCAAACAATCAGTTGGTGCATGACCTGCCTTAATGGGTAATAAGTCCCTTTACCTAAGCAGGCCGCTAGCCAAGTATGGTTGGTTTACTTGGATCAAGAGGAAAATGTCAAAGACACATTTTCCGACTCTTTCTGTTTAGGTCTTGAGGATGACCAACAACAGAATCCTAGCCAGGATGGGAAAGACCATCACTGCCAAGATGAGGATGGGTGATTCAATGGCAACAGCTGCCATTACAACAAAGAGGTGTCAAGTGAGGGTTAGACAACCGAATACTCACTATAAACTCTCTAGAATTCACTCATAATAAAAAATATACAAAAAATAGAAAGTTAGATCATATAACAGATATATAATTCTATAGTTTTTCATATGGTATATAGTTTAAGTAGTAAACCATTATCAGCCTTCAATTGTTTTATTCTTCTCAAGGATATCATTACTATGTGCAATGGTTGGAAGACTCTTTATGGGAAAAGAGATAAAGATCTGAGTGGGGATCTAGAGAAGAAGGAGAAACAGTTGGGGATTGCTGCTAACTGTGTGTTGGACCAAAGAGACTGTCACCAGGGAATCTCAGGGAAGTTCAGTTTGGATAGAATGAGGGAACAAATCCCTAGATCACAACATCTCAAGTATTTCAAGTGGGAATAATGGCTGAGCGTTGGGCCAAAATATAAGAATTCCACTCAACTACAGATAATAGTTGTCATACTATTATTAACTGATAATATAATATACTATACAATGTGGATGAATTGCACAAGAACTAAACCTGTGAAGTAATAAGTTTATTGGGGTTGTTTGCCGATAATAACCCAGAACAGTAAATTTTTACAGATGGGAATGCAAAAATTATGGGGATCTTTACTTTGGCCTAGCTAATTTTAGCTGTTTTGATAAAGCTTTTGACGCTATTTTTGCTATCTTCTGTCTTTGGGCTACTGTCTTTAAACAGTCCCCTAGTTTGTTATCTAAATTGTTCTGACCTAAGCAGTTGTGGATCAACGCTTAAGCGCCATAAAAAACGGACTCCTCTTTTTGTTTCTTCTACCAGTTTGTCGCCAGATGCTCCCCCTCTTAACCAATTACTTGCTTCCCAGTTGACGTCCCCAGAAAGGATCACCTTGTATGAGGACTTAAAACATGAACATCATAAGCTTGCTCTTTATGCCCTCAAGGATAAAGGAATCTTCTATAAGGAACTGAGTTCGGTTTTATCCACCTTTTATGAACAGGTGTTTCAAGAGCATCACTAGCCCCATTTGTGGGACATCCTGGGTCTAAAAAAGTGCGAGGAACTGATCAAAAGGACCTATAACTGGCCAGATTCTTTTATTGAGTCCCTGCATGGATTTCTCATTGTGTAGTATGTATAAAATCCAGATCTGATAGATTGGTGAGAAGGGCCTCTTGCATAAATTGCAACAAGCAGAGGGCCCCTGTACCTTTATATCCATAGATTTTTTTGTAGAATTTCCACTTTCTATGGGTAAGATGCAATAATGGTGCTGGTTGATCGCTTCATCAAGTTTGCACTATTCATCCCCAGCAACATGATGACTACTTATGAAGATATGGTGGCCTTGTTTGTGCCTAATTTATTCTCCATGTTTGGACTCCTAGGTTTCATGTTTACATGAATTTATTGAGGGGACTAACCGCCATGACAAGTCTAGGCGTCAGGAGTCAAAAAAGGTAAGCTACAGGAAATCCCTAACTTAAGGCACACCTTGGACCAACGCTGGGTGCAGGCCAGATATGCCCAGATTGGTTCAGGGAAGTGCAAGATGCCCATCCATGTGTTATGGAAGTGGTGTTAAGACGGACGTCTTACCTTCTTAACAATGATTGTTTGGTTTGGTTGCTCAGAGAATGGGGGTTTGAAACCAATTCATTTTTTAACATTTCTAAATAGGGACGCCTCAGCTTGCAATCAATCATCCAAGTTCAGTTGATCTTGAGCTACATTACCCTGTCTGATGATGGGGTGCACCAATTGGTTTGTTTAGGCTTGGAACCATTTTCAACGATTGATGACTCGCCTCCCCTTGTTTAAAGTATGGTTCTTGAGACTAAGTTTCCTCGTTGGTCATCTTCCTTATTATTAAAATACCGTTAATTTATTTTTTTATATGTTAAATTGGGCGAACCTGTGCATGGACCTCTTTGGGGAGATCTCAAATAACGCCAGCCATTTTATTTGAACAAATTTAATGATCGCAGCTGGTGCACCATTGGGCCTCCCTGGTCCCCTCCAGCCTAGTTCACAGCTTGTATATGGACTCCTCTTTGGGGTCCCCCAAGTCTTGTTGTTTATTCGCTCTTTAATATATGTTGTGTTGAACACCCTTGCTCTGTGTTACTTTAGCTCCAGCACCCTCTGCAGGGCTACACTCCCCATAATACTGATGTTTAGTTCCCTGGCGGTGTGGCTGTGCACTGCGCACCTCCTTTCTGGGAATGGGAGAGTTATAGAAACTCTCCTGACATTAGATGACCAACTTTTTTTATGTGCACTAGAATAGCACTGGACAACAATGATTTTGTTACATGGCTAATATTTTCTGAATCTTATGTACTGTTGAGAGCTGATTCCAAATATGAAGTCAGAAATTCCCTATCAGCCTCATTTTTTTGCAATTGCCCTTCTTACTTCTCTAGAAACTACATGGTAACAAACTATGCAAGTGAAAAATATATGACTTTATTAATTTACTTTTTGCAAAATTTATGTTGCTATTTAAACTGTATACCTATTAATTTATTTCGATTTATTTGAGGTATGCCGACCAGGGGACAGACAGTACTGATCACAACACTCAAAACGGCAAAACAAACTACTAACTAGGTTGGAAGCAGAAATTGCTTAACCCACCATGGCAGAGGGTGAGGAGGGGTCGGGGGGTTGGTTTTCAGAAAGACCCACCTCGATCAAGGGGTGTTGGTTACAATACTGGATCAGAGCAGAGAGCCAGGGCGTTGGGGCATCTGCATAGTGGGGCTGAGGTCAGCGTAGTAGGAGTTTTCCACTTCTGCATCAAGATAATGATGGGAAAGCGTTTCAACAAAAGCTGCGAGGAGAACTTCAGCTTCTTTGCGGGCTTCAGAAAGTTGGGTGAAAAGGGAGATACTGTGGCGGGTGATTTCGGCTGAGGGGCTTAATGAAGCAAGCGTTGCAACATTCATAACAGCAACTTCAAGTCATCGAATAGTTTTGAGATGTCACTGCAGGCAGATTCAGGGGAGTCAGGGGGAAGAAGATGGTGGGCAGGCCATGCTGGAGCTGAGCCACTGACTGGGCCACTGCGGTGCATAGTTTTGGGCAATGAGGAGAGGCCACCGCAGCTAAGGCGAGCTGGTGGTCACTTTGGAAGGGGGCTGTATTGGGTAGAGGAGCAAAATGGCGAGGGGTAGGGGTTTCATCGAAGTTGGGAAGAAAAATTCTGCCCGACCATAATCGCCATGGCAGAGAGGTTGACCTGTATGCTTATTAATGAGGATATTACCTGATTCGTCAGTTTCAGCCAATAGATCCCATGGATTTTGGTTCACTGGAATAGTGGCGTTTAAATTTGAGTGGGTAGGATTGGGCGAATGGGCAGCTGCTTGGGTGTGAATGTTGGTCCAAGCCTTGCTCTGATTGGCTGGCGTAGATTTAGGTGGGAGAGTGAGGATGGAGATTTTGGGTGGGGCTGATTTTCCATGTGGGCCCACTGAACGAGATTGGAGGGTGGGAGGGGGCAGCAAAGCGCCCCATACTGAACCTCCAGAGGGGGGCTCAGAAGCTGCATCAGCGGATTTGGCCTTAGGGCACGCTCTTTTTGCATGGTTGAGGCCAAAGCAGAGGGAACAAATCTGCCTACCATTATCGACCTGAGCCCAAAAGAAATGATCAGGCGCTGCAGCCACACTAGCGCGGGGTGGGATTTGTTGGGCTATGGTAGGGTGGTGTGGTATGATGGTGGCTGTTGCACGAGGAGCAGCAAGGCGTTCTGCACCAGATGGAATGGCAAAGATGAGGTTGGGCTGAGTGCCATAAACCATGAGCCCCGCGACCAACTGGTCATACAAAACCTGGGGTGGAAGGTGGGATGGGAGATTTGCAAAGGATACCACTAGCGTGGTGTCTGAAGGGAGTCGAGTACAGGTTGTGGAAATGGGGGTTTTTTTATAAATTAGAGGAGTTTGTGCTGCCGCTTCAGCATCCTCCTCAGATTGGAACCCAACGTCAAAGTAGCCCTTAAAAGGGCGGAAGTCTATAAAGCCAGCTGGCGCAAAGGCTGTAGTGGCTAGGTCAATAATTGCCTTATCAGCATATGGGAACAAACGCCCATAGTCCACTCTGAGGCAATAGCGAATAGCAGAGTGAGGGAGGGCGAGAGGATGGGGGCGAGAAGGGTGGACGCGCGCCAGGTGAAGCGCTAAGTCCCGTGGGGGGGGACAAAACGGTTGGAAGCAGTGGGCGGGCTGTTTGAACCCATCTGAACGCGCTTGCCTGCAGGGCGGAAAACGCTAGGTGGGGGTGCACTGCTGCCCCACACTGGGGTGGCAGGCGGCAGAGCCAAGGACATCAAAGAATAGGTTTGGGCAGATGGCTGTGGATAAATAAACTTAAATTTAAAATCGCTCAAAAGTGACTTTGAGCGGTTAAAGAGAGTTTTCCTATTAATCTTTTTCAGTTCATTAATATCCATGACAGATATATTTATCATGTCAACACAATAACACACTACGCCAGAAAATTAAAATGAAGAAGTTTTTGGTATGTTGAGATTGCATGTATGTATAATAAACGTTTTTCAAAAAGATGATAATTACAAAAAAACTATGCATATATAAAGAGACCATGCACATATTTGGAACAGTGTCAAAAAATCTATAAAATTCAGCTGTTAGCATTCTTGTAATAAAAAAAAAACCAAAATTTTAGTTGTTCATTGTAATTCTTATGGGCCTTTTGTGAAGTGAGAATTGGGTGCACCAGCTGTCAGTCACAGCCACGGTGGGGCAACCACCATTTTCTCATTTTTCTAAGGGATGGATCATTTCAGCGTTAATCTTGCTACCTTTAACTGGGAAGTACCCATCCTTCTTGCTTGTACCTGGTGGATTTGAATATTTTACAATCTGAGGGTTGTGATTTCCCAACTTTTTCCAAAATTAATGAAACCAATATTGTTAAATAGATTTTTCTTGGCACTTCATTTGGAAGGTGCAGGCGGGATCATCAATGAAGCGCCTGGTTGTGATGGCCTTGGATAACGATGCAAAACCCGCCACCAACATGGGTATGGGGTCATTCATTTCCCAAACGCGTTTTATAACGCCAATTCCTTATACAATAATGAGCCAAATATCATCTCTTGTGTCTCTAATTTGGAACCCATTTCAGTATACCAGATCACCCCAGAGAACCTGCGCTTGACCACTACCAAGATCCGCAGAACACAGGAGGTGGAAAAGAAGTTACTTCTTCAATATAAAAATGTTTATGCAATTGCTGAAGATATGGTGGGATATGTGACCTCAATAGTAAAAGTGGCCAACTATCCCTCTCCATTCTATGATGTGGAGACATACCCTGGAGGCATGCTTAGGCCTAAAGAAGATTTTCAAGGTAAGGTGTTGGCATTGTCTGCTATAAATAAAAACCATTCTGAGTATTTTTGTTAACTACTACCCTTTCATCCCCTTTAGGAAAATCAGCACATCTATTTTGGTGGATAATGGAGCCTCTGAGAATTTTATTGACCAAGACCTAGCCAAAAACTTGGGCTGAGTTACTTGCTGGATGGTATGTTGGGGAGAGGCTTCCTAAGGTATTCCCACGCTGAAAGTTCTGAGGTTGTTGGACTACAAGGTGGAAAATACCATTTGGCTGACCGCTTCCAAGCAATTAAAAACTATTGTACCCCATTAGTTTGGGTGTAGAGTGGTGGCGATAAAGTTTGACGTCAGAACCAACTTACAAGACAATACCTTATCCTTAACGTTGAAAAATGGTCCTTTATTAATTGTCCCTTTGGCTGAAGCAAACTCTCAGGGCGATCTGCCCCACTGGCCCAATATCCACACTCTCAGTCTTGATCCTGTGCTAAAGCCCTCTCTGAAAGTACCCTTACCTTCCTGTTTGGAGGGGCTGGAATATTCATTTGATTCGGCTTCATCCAAAATACTACCAGCTCATTCAAAGTTTTATTGTAAGTTCTAGCTCAATTTGATCTGATGCATATATTTTCTCCCATTTACCCTTTGACTGTATGGTAGTAAGCGGCTTTAGATGTGTGGGTTAAGGAGAAATTAGCTAAAGGCGCAATATTTCAGCGTACCTCCCCAGTATACTCCCCACTTCTCCTTGTAAAGAAGGCTGATGGTACCTTACGCCCATGCATAGGTTAAGGGAATCTCAACAACATAACAGTACCAGACTTGCATCCTATCTCACTGGGCTCACAGATTGCACGCTATTTGTAGAAGGCGAAGGTCTTCTCCAAACTGGATTATTTAAACGCGCTCAATCTGATCTGAATCAAGAAGGGACAGGAGTGGTTGGCTACACTCCGTATCAGAAAAGGAATTTTTCAATTTTGGGTTGTCCTTTGGGCTTAAAAAGCCCCTTCTATCTTTTAGCGCCATATTAATGCAGCTTTGGGGGGCCTGTTGTGATATGCGCGGTAGCCTACATGGATGATATTCTGGTGTTTTCCCCTGATAATGAGTCCCATGCAGTCACCTTCAGCAGGTGGTGAAGCGTTTGAGGGTAGCTGACCTTACGTTAAAAATTAGTAAATGTGAATTCTTCAAGTCCCAGGTCACCTTTCCTGGGCAACTTCGTGTTTGACCAAGACCACATGATAACACTAGACAAGGAGCAGGCGATTTGTAAGTGACCCACCTTAACGTCAGTTAAATAATTGAGGAGTTTTTGGGGACGTGTACGTTCCTTAAGAAATTCATACCAAATCTTTCTGAAGTGGCATCGCCCCTGTATAAGGTGAGTGGGGCAAAAGTGCTCCAGTGGTCCCCACCTTTTCAGGATGCCTTACAAGCGGTAAAGTGCACCCTGTTGTCCACGTCCGTCCTTCACCATGTAGACTCCACAAAGGAGTTTATTGTGGCTTCAGATGCCTCCAACTTCGCCATACCGGCAGCCCTATTATAAGTAGGCTAAGATGGAATTGAACATCTGGTGGGATATTTTTCCAGAAAGATGTCCCTGCCTAAGTTAAACTACGTCATATATGATAAAGAGCTATTAGCAGTGGTTGAGGCGCTGACTTATTGGCGTCATCATTTGCATGGCTCATCCCAACCCTTCTGCATACATACAGATTACCGCGCCTTGTTGTACTACTGCGCACTTCATGTCTTGACCCCATGGCAAACCCGCTGGCATGAGACCTTAGCCCAATATGTGTTTTCTTATAAGTTTACTAAGGGCAAGGAGAATGGTTTGGAAGATGCTTTGAGACACAACCCTGCACTAGCTCCAGATTCTAAGGAGGTAGAGGTTTATAATACCCACTTGATGATTCCGCCAGATAATATTGTGTCTCAACTTCCCTCTCCCTCGTTCCATGGGCCAACGCTTGCTCCTCTGGAATATGTGTAGTAATATGGTACGTTCAAAAAGCTATTCCTTTCACAGCCATTGTCAGCTGAGTATACTATGGTCCTAGCTAAAAGCAAGTTGAATCAAGAATAAATTATTAGAGATATAATGTTAAGGACGAGATGGTGTAGTTTCAGAGACGCCTCTGGGTTTTCACAGGACCCTTCGCCTGGAAATCATCTGAGATCATCATGCTGGGATCACCATTGTCCACCCTGTAAAAGCAAAGACTCTTGAGTTTATTGACCGCACTTATAATTGGAAAGGATTAACTGCGCAGATTGCCAGGTATTGTAAGGAGTGTTTGGTCTGCAACCAAATGAAGCCGAATTGCCAGTTCCTCACAGGGTTAATGGAGCCAGTTCAAAAGGCCAAAGTCCCTTGGACTTCTTTATTGGTGGATTTTATTGTAGAATTGCCTGTAACTGATGGCTACGATGCCATCATGGTAGTGGTGGACCGTTTTACGAAGTTCTCCCACTTTATTCCCTGCAGATCCACAGTAACCGCGGCTGAGATGTCTAGGCTCTTTGTATTGCATGTATTTTCTCTTCATGAGGTACCCCAAGAAATAATTAGCAATCGTGGACCACATTTTACCTCCGTCTTCTGGGGAGAGTTGTGTAAGACTCTTCAAATTCGTCCTTGCCATTCAACTGCCTATCACCCCCAATCTTATGGGCAGACTGAACGAGTATACCGGTGCTTGGAGCAGTTCTTGCGGTGTTACAATGCCGCAGACCATTCAGATTTGGTTACCCATCTCCCCATGGACCAATTCAGCTATAACAACGCCAAACATGCATCAATCGAGTGTTCCCCATTTTTTGTCAACTATGGCTTTAATCACTCCTTCAACATGAAGCCCTGTTGTGGATCCAAGGTGGAAGCGTTGGTGTACTTAGCAAAGACAATCAAGAAAGTACACCAGGGGTAAACTCCAGTTTGGACGTGTCCATGCAAGCATACAAGGAGAACGCTGATGTTAAGAGATGAGTTGGTCCAGTTACAAGGAAGGAGATCTCGTGATGCTGGATTCTAAAATATCCCAATCAATCAACCATGCTAATAAGTGGGACCAAAGAGGATTTGACCTTACCTCGCTGTCAGAAAGGTGGGCCACGCCTCATACATGTTGGATCTCCACCTCTAGTTTTGAATCTTTTCATTATTCTAAAAGAAGTCTTATGTTGTTTGAGAGCCCTCCACCAGAGACTCCTGAGGCTTATCTTGTGGATGGGGCTCCAGAGCTGGAAGTGGAGGAGATAGTAGTCTCTCATCGGGTAAGAAAAGACTTGAGTATCTTGTATCCTGGAAGGGATTTAATACAGTAGAAAACGGTTGGGTCACAGCGCGTAACTGCGCCCATGCCCAGGACCTAATTGAAGTATTTCACAAGCGTTTCCCTGAGGCTGTAGGTTCCAAGTCCAAGAAAGCCGTCGCTGCCATGAAGTTGGCCCTGATCACAAAAACTTTTCCTTGGTGAATGACCCTGGAGGGGGTGGAGCCCAAAAAGAGGAGAGGACAATGTCATGTTTACATGAATTTATTGATGGGATAACTGCCATGACAAGGCTAGGCGTCAGGAGTCAGAAAAAGGTCAAGCTACAGGAAATCCCTAACTTAAGGCACACCTTGGACCAACGCTGGGTGCAGGCCAGATATGCCCAGATTGGTTCAGGGAAGTGCAAGATGCCCAGCCACGTGTTATGGCAGTGGTGTTAAGACGGACGTCTTACCTTCTTAACAATGATTGTTTGGTTTGGTTGCTCAGAGAATGGGGGTTTGAAACCAATTCATTTTTTAACATTTCTAAATAGGGACGCCTCAGCTTGCAATCAATCATCCAAGTTCAGTTGATCTTGAGCTACATTACTCTGTCTGATGGTGGGGTGCGCCGATTGGTTTGTTTAGGCTTGGAACCATTTTCCCTGATTGATAACTCACCTCCCCTTGCTTAAAATATGGTTCTCAAGACCTACTTTCCTCATTAGTCATCTTCCTTTTAATAAACTCTTAATAGTTTACGTTTTTTATTTGTTATCTTAGGAGAACCTGTGCGCAGACCTCTTTGGGGAGGTCCCTAACAACATCAGCCATTTTTGCACAAAATTAATGATCGCAGCTGGTGCACCACTGGGCCACCTGGGTTCCCTCCAGCCCAGTTCACCGCTTGGATATGGACTCCTCTTTGGGGTCCCCCCAAGTTTTGTTGTTTTTTTCGCTCTTTAATATATACTGTGTTGAACACCCTTGCCCTGTGTTACTTTAGCTCCAGCACCCTCTACGGGGCTATACTCCCCAAAATACTGAAAACTACTTCCCTGGAAGTGTGGCTGTGCACGGCGCACCTCCTCACTGGGAATGGGAGATTTATAGACACTTTCCTGAAACCATGGAGATAGTGAGCAACTGCGGGCCCAAATTCGCTGCTAAATTCTGGAGTACCCTCCTTGACATCCTCCAGATCAAAACCTTCAGGTCTACCGCTTATCATCCCCCAGTCAGATGGTCAAGCTGAGATGGTGAACCAAACCCTTGAGTATTATCTCTCCTGTTATGCTTCTTAAATTCATGACACATGGGCGTCAGACCTTCCCCTGGCGCATTTTGAATATAATAAAACCCCATGCATCCACCATCCTTTCCCCTTTTGAGGCTAATTTGGGATACATTCCCTCATTACACATTGGCACTCATCTCATTTCTTAGTTCCTAATGCGGAGGAACACCAGAATCACATACAAAAAACCCACAATCACATGTGAGCACCTGTCCAAAAAGATGATGATTACAAGAAATTTGAAGACTAAAACGCTACCCAAGCCATGAGCTTAAGGAAGAATAATTGCTCATGTTGAATACTTGTCACCTGGACATGAAGATTTCTTCCCAAAACTAGCATTCAAATGATCTGGGCTCTGATGTGTTGAAAGACTTAGAAAATGGTGCCTTCTATATTAAGTTTCTCCACACTGGAAAAAGAACAACATGTTTCATGTATCTCTGTTTCCTCCATTCAAGGGTTTTATGACCACGTCACCTGAATCTATCATGGTGGATGACTACAGGAGGCAGAGGTAGAAGAAATCTTGGCATCCTATAAATCACGTCGCACAATTCAGTACCTGGTGGCTTAAAAGGGTTACCCTTAATATAAACATAGCTGGGTAAGCGCAAGAGATTTTGCCAACTGTAAAGAAATTTCGTGAGCCTTCCACACAACTCACCCAAGTCCACCCCGCCTCCCCAAAAGGTGGTGGCTCTCCTTACAATCAAACTCCTTGCAATGCATAAAAATTACGCCCTTGTTCATGCCTAGGAGGCGTCATGTATCCTGTTCCCAAAGGAATGTATAATGTAAGTCTAGATGATCCGCCCCTCCAGCTGAATTATGAGCAACTTCCACACAGAAGCAGGAAGGGGCCCAAGCCCCCAGTAGAGCCCCTCTATAAGATCAGTAGCCTAGCTCATGTAGTAGAAGAGCGGTGGGTTACTGCCCTGGCTCCCAAAGAACCTCCCCCTCTTCCCCCATTTCCTCTTCTGATCTGGTAAAAGTGATTAAAGGGATGTGCAGAGAGGTGTTTCAGTTTAGGTTCTCCAGCGGGACCCTCAGGCCCACCCAAAATGTGACCTGGTCACTTAGAATATTCAATAAATTGCCCCACCCCACCCAAATTTCCATATAAATTCTAGTTCATCTAATATTTCAGATTGGTTATATAAATGGTTTGGATCACAGATTGAATTAAATAGTTCATATTTTTTTCTACAAAAATTTGTGCAATTCATATTACTGATGTGGTGGGTTTTGGCAGAACTGGTACTGGTAACTTACCCATCCAGTGAAATTTGTTTGATTTCTGCAGTATTCCGCATGATTTCTCCTTGATTTAGTGAACATGTAGCCAAAGCTTTTATGATGCCATCTGAGACCTCTAATGCTTTATCCTTCACCCCTTTTTCAAAGAAAACTAGGATACTAATTATGGCGCCCAGCAAGAGGCTTATTCATTTCAAGTTACAAGCTTTCTTTTTCCCTATCCTGTCAAGGCTAAAACAACATAGTTTGGGGGTGATCAAAAGAATAAGGTGGAGATGGGCCAGGCCAGAGAAGTCAAATTGACCTTCCTCCCTGACCTTAGATATACTGTAGACAAATGTTGCGTTAAGGACGAGAAGTCCCAAGTTCATTTACAGGAATCAATGATGGGGCTCAGATGTTACATTATTGGGGTTGAAGATTAACCACTATAGTTTAAATGATGAAATATCATTACATTTAATTTTTGAACATCGATTGGATTCATATATGAATTCCTAGTAATACAAATAGTGGGGGTGTTCAGTTAATATTAAATTTCAAGTTTGTGATTACTCAAGATATAAACTACTATGAGTAGGGCTTCGTTCTATTGATAGAGTTGTTTATAAGCCCAACAAATTGATTAAAAGCCCAAATTTATGATTTTATCTTAATTTAGTTTTGCTCTAATCAATCTCTCTGTTGACCGTCCTTCTCATAGTATCAGGCTTTGCTTATATATTTATATTTTATACCTTATTTCACGTTTTATTGGCATTGTGGTATACTCCTTGTGGGGGTATCCAGGGTTTATTTCAAAAAGCTAAAGTTGTGAGAACCTTGGTGGGTGAATGCACACTGGTTTTATTGTTAGTCTTTTTGGAGAATTAGAAACACTCTCCTCACACATCCACTATATAGGTGTGGGATCCGCTAATGGAGGCCACAAATAATTTCTCAGAGTGAGAAACTTACTTTTTAATAAAAGTATAAAATAATGCTTTTTTAAAGTTTTTATGTTTTTTATTATTATAAGCGCGGTAAAACCAAGAAAGGCCCCTTTCTCAATACTAGTTTTTCCTATTTAAACTAATTTGAATTTCAAAACCATTGATGTTTGAGGCAAAAGAATGTAAAGCTTAGTAGTTAAACTAGGAAATATATGCTTTTAGCCTACTAGATGGAAGATAAAATTTTTGAGGCAGAACTGACCCATGTGGTAATGATTGGATGAATTGTATCCAATCACCAGTGAGTAAAATCTTTTCACCTCAGCGGTGGTCAGACTCAGATGGTAATGATTGGGTAATTCAGCAGTGGTCAGACTCAGATGGTAATGATTGGCTAATTTTTACCCTATCATCCTCGAGTAAAATCTTTGCACCTTGGCGGTGGTTAGACTCAGATGGTAATGATTGGTTAACTTGCACCCAATCATCGATGGGTAAAATCTTCTTGCCTTGCAGAGGTTCAGATCTGTGCGATATTATACTCCTCAAATTTGACCAAGGAGCTGGAGTAATCCTATTATTAGTATTTCCCTTTTTAAGCCAATTTTTGTGGTAAATCATATTTTTCTGTTGGTTAGGATTCCACTGAGAATCCGCCAAGGTTTCTTTGCTGTTTATATTTATAACATTGTTAACCACAATATTAGTTGATGGTCAGCTAGGAGATGGGCCAGTCATAATGGCAGATTCAGGAGCCCTAATACTTCCAACATTCTTTTTCTTAAGTTGAGAAAGAGAATGTCCAACAATAGGCATCTACCTTTCTCAAGGGAGATTGCCAGTTTTTTCTTTAGTTTCCTTGCCTTAAATTCCTATGATAAAGTAATTTTTTGTTTGAACACTTTGCCATGGAATCCACCATCCACGCTGCCTTGCTGATTGTCATCAAATTGTATCAAGAAACGCACACCGTCATCTGTAAAATAATACTGGAGATTATCAAATGGATGTTCTAATCTGTGGATCCATCATTGCTTCCCTTTCCTCTATGAGCTTATGGACGATTGCCTCCAAAATTTTGACTGCCAATCCATTGTGCACACTGCGTATGTCATCAACTACTTTATTTCCAACTTATCCATTTCATTTGGGCGGCAATATGTACCATTTTGGATGTGATCCATCCCTTGTTTAGATAATAAAACAATCGCTCTATTTACATTATGATACCTTACAGCCGTGAACCTTGGAGGGGTATTGCCCTCCATGCCTCTCCCACCTTGGAGTTCCCAGAGTAAGACCTGCGGTTGCCCCTGCTGCAGTTTTCTGGATTGTTGTATCCCATTTGGTATGTTGTTTGAGCATATTGCTCCTCAATTAATCCCCAGGGTGCCCTTTTTAAAAGTCATTAGTGTATCTGAGACTCCGGCATTCAGTACTACCAACTGAGCATTATCTAACCCTATCAATTTTAAAAGTCTTCTTCAAACTAGCTGCTACCCTGAAAGATGGACTATCATTGCTAACAAAGCATATGGCAATAAAAAAATAATTAAAAGCTTTCTCTAGAATCAAGAAAGATCTTTCCTTACCAAGGGTCAGTATCCAGAACAAAAGCATGTTTAAACCCATCTTATAGGTATTTTCTAAATTTTGAGTAATTAAGACATATAAGTTAAAATTCTACTATTTTTATTGAAATGACACTCTATTCCTTAGCAAGTGAAGTTTGCTAATTAACTCTATGAGCTACATTCCTAGTAAACCTTGTAGCCTTTGAAGGACTGGCTCCTAATCCAAATCCAGAAATCCTGAAAGTGATGTTCTATGATTTATATGAGGGAAATATTATATTTTGGACATACTATAGTCCCCACAACAAATCAAATGGTGTAATAGATGCAAACATAGGATTTTTTGAAGAGGCTAAAATCTGGAGATGATGAAAGGACAATACTCCTCTTTAATTTACAGTTGCAGGATTAAGGTTTCAATGTATATTGAATGTGATCAAATTCTTTAGCTGATTGTTTGATCATTGTATTAAAACACTTTAACAAGGACAGATAACTATATGACCGTGTAAAAAGCATAATTACTTAGTATTTTGGGTGTTAATAATGAGGTAGAAGTTTCTGGTATAAACTTTAAGTCATCAGGGTGTCAGGAAGACTTTGAAGCAAAATTTGATCAAGAATAAGTTCACATGAAATAATTGTCTGAGTGTTGTTAATAAAGTGTAGCTTTTCTAAAAATTTGGGGACAGAGAAGTTTATGCCAAGGACAAGGCAGGAAGATTGCATAAACAGGAACAAGATTCAACAAAGCTTGGTGAGTAGGAGAAGTATTTTTTATAAGTTATATTTTATCTACAGTTAAAATACTAAAAAATTTTGTAATGAGCCAGCAGACACCCCTTAAGGAGGCTAATATCTTCCATTAATTGAGAAAATTCAAATAATCCCAGAGCAAGCTCAAGAAAAGTGAGGGATTTTATATTAAAAAACTCCTAAGTTTTTTGAAAATTTTGATGTTCATATTAAAAGAGTAAATTAAGTTGGGGTTTAAATTTTATATACCAATGTCTCTTAAACCTTATAAATAAGGAGGACTTCTGCATTTATGTTTGGGTCACTTTACTCATTCTTATGGACCAAACCAGGATGATGTATATCAGATCTACTCTAAATTGGTCAAAATATTCAGGTTATCCTTAGTTAACATCATTCCTGAAAAATCTACCAAAAGTAGATGGTTCCCTGATGCCTTCTTATGGCCCCTGAACAGCCACACCTCTTTGTAAACCCCCTTTATCAATATAAAATAGAAAATGAGTAAAGTTGGGTTGAAAATAGAGGTCCTATATATGGAAGGCATTAACACAGCGCTCATCTAGTACATGTGCAAGGTCACCTTTAAAGGACAATGGGTTGGCAAGTGCTTAAGACTATTCTTGTACCTTTTTTAGCACTAATGGTGCCCAACCCAAAAGGGGAGGCACCATGCATCTTTATTTGCAAATGGGCCAAACAAAGGGATTATTATAAATTAAAAAATTCCTAATATAGCCCCTAGGTTATCAGCCTAGCAAGCCATATCAGATGGCGAGAAGCTTTGGGGAAACTTTTGTCCAGCACCCGCTTTAGCTGCCAGACCATGGTGGACAACATTGGGGTAGGAGCATCAGCGACATGAGGCATAAGGAGTTATAGTTGTGGCTTTTCTTTGTTAATGAGGCTGGCGGTGTCCATCGCCTCAATGTATTGAGCAAGTTGATGCTCAGACTATTCTTGTACCTTAAAAGATGTATATGCATGTCTAGAAAGAGGTGTAGGCCCCAGTACTTACAAAATAATTTATAATTTGGTTGTGATGCTAGAGATTTATAAAGCCTAATTAAAATTATAGACATTGTTATATTTTGTTGGTTGATCAAATTGGTAAACCTTTGAGAAACCCATCAATGCAGAAAGATTACCCCATTAATTGCTTCCTTGATCCTTCCCAATTTATCAGCATAATCTGATATTAGTTCACCTCAAAAACGTCTTGATTAGATCACCTTCTTCCTGATTATTAGTCTAATAGCTATGAGATAATCTTCTAGCCCAAATAAGAGGCTATTTGGGTGCAAAATGATCTCACAGCATAAGTTATTTTCACCCTCTTAAATTAGTGCACCAACATTAATACACTAAGGTGGCCCTTTGGGTTTTATTATAAGAAATTGATTTAATAATGCGCTTAAATATGTATAGCCCAAATAGGGTGTACCTAGTGCTATGAGAGGCCTGATGACTTCCCTATTTGGGGTGCATCATGTTTTATAATTTTTTATCTTTTTTTCATCTTTTTTGTTTAAAAATATGATGTAGCTCTAATTATACTGGTTTTAAACAATTATGCATTGATTAAAAGTCATTATGCACTTAATTCCTTATTATGGGAGTAAAATTAACTTTAATTGGCTGATATGATTGTCATTTAGTTAATTTATGGGCCAAATTGACTTGGTGATTTATTCATAATGATTGCCATGACCAGCAGAGGATTTTCATATTATGAATCTACTCATCTAGTAGATGTGTTCAGCCAGGAGATGCCTGAGAGGTATATAATACTGGTTCCTGGCCAATTAACAAAGTATCATTTAATTATTAGTCATTAATAACTATTGCTTTATTGTTTATTAATAATCATTTGCCATATATTGTTCATCTATTGTTCCTATCTGTTATCTATTATTAATATTAGATAAGTAGTATGTGTAATAACTTCCCAAAGAGAAGTGCTCAGCTATATACCTGCCAGAGAAAAATCTAAATTATTTAAGAGTAATTTCTGTTTTTGGTTATAAAGACACAAGGTCTCATATTTTTTATAGTCAGTAGACTTAAGAATAGTAATCATATTGGAGTTTCTTTTTTTCTATTAAATTTTATTGGAGTAATTACTTCCCAATTTAAAGCAGGAGTTTTCTCTATAAATGAGTTTATATCCTTGATTCCACTTGTTAAGTCATCTATCTTGAATTATAAGCTAAAACTAAACATTTGTCTCACAATATTGGTTCTTTTAACTGCCATCAAAAAGGGTAAAAAAATTAACATGCAGTATCTGAAGTCCTTTGGGGGAAGTAGTACATGTATACAAATAAAGTTGTCAGGCAGACGGCAAGTAGAAAATAGACTGGCCTGCCAGCCTGGATGCTGGAGCATCCAAGTGGCAAACTAGAATGCCAGGGGCACTGCTGTTGGTATGACGGATATGGAACTGGAAGGGAGCTTAAATCTCAACAGATAAAAACAGAAATTTTGTGGGAGGGTGTTTTTATTGGAAAATTTAAGGGAAGAGAATTGACCAACAATTTTCTCAGTGCGATGTGCCCAATTAAATAGTCATCAATTTTGGGGGAAAATAAGCCAGGATCAGGTTCTGCAAGTTTGACCTAAGTGGTGAACTATTTGGGAATGGGTGGGTTAGTTCCCTGGGGACTGACATTGCAAAATTTGGCGACGAGCCAAGTTTCAGTTGGTTTGTCCTAAGTGGTGAACTATTCAGGAATGGGCGGGTTAGTTCCCTGGGGACTGACATTGCTAAGTTTGGCGGCAGGCTGAGTTGCAGTCAGTTCAACCTAAGAGGTGAACTATTTGGGAATAGGAGGGTTAGTTCCCTGGGGCCAACATTGCAAAATTTGGTGATGAGCCAAGTTGCAGTCAGTGGTATTGCATCAGGCGCAACGCCCAATTTTTGGTGGGAAGCTGCCCATTGGGGGTAATGCCTGACGGATTTGTGAGGGGGGGAAGATTTTCAATCATTGTGTAGACTGAATTGCAACTGTCAGGCATTCCAGCTGATAGCTCAGCCTTCATACCTTTTTGACCATTTGAAATCCAAGTATCCAGCTGATTGCCGCTCAAATTAGTTGTGATCAGTTCCATTTCAGTGATCTTGGTGCAGATTTTACTAATTCCTCATAACAGTTCTTCTGAGGAGAGTGCAAGTACCAGAAGCGGGATCTGAACTGAAGGGCTATTTTCCAGCGCTTGTCTACCACGCGAGTGAGATTGCCCTGATTAATGAGGGGTATGGCCATCCTCTTCTGTACTTTCTTGCTCAGGAACAGGAAGATGGGCCAATCAACGCCCAGAGGACGTTCCTCAGGACTTACACAATTTAACCATAAAGTTATTGAGGATTTTACCTGGACAAGCAAGAGTTAAACTATCTATTATCATAATAACATATAAGTATTGCAGTGAGTTTTTTATATAAGTTGGTAATAGATATTGATTAAGTATATGGCCATAAAATCTGTGTAAACAGTGTTAGGAGAGTGTCTATAACTTTCCAGTTTTTCAGAGAGGTGGTGCGTGGTGCACAGCCACAAAGACAGAGAACTCATTGTCAGGATTATGGTAAAAAGGGCACCGCAACTGGCACCAGAGCCAAAGTAGCCAAGTTCAAGGGTGTATAATGTGGTGTAGAGTAGTTGGAAAAAAATAAACAATAACACTTGGGTGGGCCCCACAGGGGAGCTCATAACCAAGCAAAGATCTAAGCTGAAGGGTTTGGGTGCCTCAGTTTAGAGGGAACCAAGGGGGCCAATAGTGCACTTGATCTTCTAAATATTTTAGTGAAAATAGAATGGCCAACGTTGTTAAAGACCTCCCTGAGGAGGTTCATGCACAGGTTTGCACCAGTAACTATAAATTTAAAAAATTGTAAATAAATGGGAAAATTTATAAAAGGAAGATGACCAACAAAGAAAGTAGGTCTCAAGAACCATACTTTAATCAAGGGGAGGTGAGTTGTCAATCAGGAAAAATGGTTTCAAGCCTAAATGAGCCAATCAGTGCATCCCACCATTGGCCAGTATACTGTAGCTCAAGATCAAATAAACTCAAGTGATTGATTGCAAGCTGAGGCATCCCAATTTAGAATTTTAAATATCAAAAAGGTATCAAACCCTTTGTTCTCCAAGCAACTGAACCAAAACATCATTTTTAAAAAGGTAAGACATCCATTTTAATGCCACTGTCATAACACATGGCTGGGCATCTTGAACTTCCCCTGAACCAACCTGAGCATATCTGGCCTGCACCCAGCATTGGTCTATGGTGTTTCTTAAATCATGGAGGTCATGTAGTTTGACTTTTTTTGACTCCTGATGCCCAGCCTTGTCATGGCAGTTGGTCCCTTAATAAAGTCAGATAAACATGACAAACAGAGGCAATAGTATGCTCTTTTCAATAAAACAACTACTGTATAAAAAAGGTAGTATTTTTGTTATTAGTTGGTCTAGTTTTTATAACAGTTTTCAAAAGTCTCAAGTATACAAACAGCATGAAGTTTTTATATAATTTAAAAGGGAATAGCTACTATGAAGACGTTGGAAGTATGGTATTCCCATTTAACATTATTAAAGCTCCTTCTCCTGGTAGGTCACCATAATGGTTAGAGTAAGTTATGTAATTTCTATCTCATAATTACTGACACAAAAAGGGAAAAGAGTAAGCTAGAAAGTATATATCAGTGCCAATGCTACAATTTCTATAAAAATTTATAAAGCAATGTCATAAACAACTCTCAAAGTAGGTGTTATTTTAACAATAACTGAGAATGAATATAAGCCACTAATATTTTACAGTATAAAAGATACATTTTGAATAGTATCAACTCCTAAATATAATTCATTGTCTTATATAAAACTAAGAGATTGGTCACTAAAATAAAATATATCAAAAAAAACAACTAGAGATATAGGATTCACATAACCTAATATTAAAAAAGAAGAATAAACTATGAAACCCAAAGCTCTTGTAGACTATAAATCTTACTTTTCAAGATTTTTAGTCATTTTTGTGTTTGAACAACTTGAAAATACTAGAAATATCATTGGAGGGAGATGGTCATTTAACTCAAAACTGCACCATACTTGTATTTTTATATTTTACTTTATGAATCTAAAATATAATTACAATATATTCTATGTGAGATCAATTTGAAATTTATACTGCAAGAAATACTAATCTATATCTTGAATTTGGTATCAATGATTTTCTCATTTTTTTCAATTACAAAAGTTTGAAGCAAAGTTTGTACTTTTTGCCCTTTTTAAATTGATTACATTGTGATGGCAAAACCTTAACTTATACATCCACTTTAGTATAAAGTTTATATATGAATCTACTATTAGCTTTTGTTACTAATTTCATACTTTCTTTTCATGGCCTGTTTTGCTATTCTTTTAAAAATCTATCAGTAGAGCCTTCTGTGATTTCATTCCTTATATATAATGATAGCTCATTAAGTTAGTAAATCTTTTTTAACCTAGAGTTTAATAAGTCTAATATATGGTCAGATCTTACAATGTTACTACATTAACCCCATCATCTGCTATCTTCAAACAGCTGCACTTGCAAACTTTAAATACTTATCATCCAATTTTTATCTGTCAAGATAACTGGTAGCCTTTCTAATGGGTTTTTGCTTGCTCTCTCTTTGGCTTCTTTTGGTATTTTAGTCTCAAGGTCTGCTTGCTTTAACAAAAGACATATTTTAGTCTTTTTGTAAAATAAATAAATATAAATAGATAGATAGAAATTTACTCGCTTTTAATAAATAGAATAAAATTAGGAATTTATTGTACATGTTTTGTTTATAATTGTTAGTGGCATGAAATTGTTTTAAAACCCTGCTGAGAAACCTATGACGTTGCAGCAAGGTGAAACATGCTATAATACTTAGTAGCTTATCAATACATACCATCCTCCTTTTGACGAACTCATGAATCGAGTATTGGTTCCAGGTTACTTTATTTCTAGCTCTAAAAATTGTTTAAATCATTTAAAAACAAATTCCTTTCGTTTGAATAGAAAAGCTTGGAATTATATGCGATGTACTGCCAACTATTCAACCATAAATGCGCCTGCCCGTAGAGATTACTTTTACGTAATAGACGTTCACGGACAACTGTTTTTAGAGGAAACGCTTCCAAAAAACATTACATCTTGTAATTACTTTTTTCTATTTACTATGTTTTGTCTTTTTAGGGCGAGTAGTCCTAACCCGAAGGGGTAGCTCAATTTCAGTACTTTGTCATTTGTTTACTTATTTTCCTATTAATTATTGGATTTGGAATTGAACTTAACGAAATCTTAGGTTTTAAAGATGTTAAATTCCTAAACTTTTTCTTTAAAAGAATTCAGCCTAATAATTTTGGGGATTATTTTCCGAAATATAAGTTTGTTAGCTTATGCGGAAATGAAAGAAATTTTATCAGGTCTGATGACTCTCCAATAGTTTTCCACGATGTTTCTTTTGAAGGTAATTTCTTAAGTTCCTCTTAATAGCATCAATCTATAGCAATAAAAACTCATGCAATTTAACATATGCAAGACAACTTAGCTGATTGTTTTTAAAAGCTTTTAACTAAAACTATTTTTTTCAAAAATATTTAAATATTAGTTTAGCTACATCTCAAAGTTTACTTAAAAGAACTTTTTTATACTTTTAAGGCCTTGGTAAACTATGAGTACAATCGTTTAGTACAAAAACAAAATGTTTTAACAAAGCTAAATTTTAGATAAACATGAGTTTATCCTTCTAATTCTTTAGTATTTACTTAATTTTTAATTTTTATAAGTATAAATTACGTTACAAACCTTAAATTTAAAATGCTTCATATTAGGCTTACTTAGAAATTCAGTTGGTTCTTTTTTAATGTGGGTTTGCTTTTATTATAATAAGTTAAAAGCAAAGACCTTTTGTAGACTCTTTATGCAGTATGTTTATTAAATTATTTTTAGATGAAAAGTTAATTTGGGCTGGTAATCTCAAATTTCCGTTTATGGCAGATAAAATTCATGTTTCGGAGTCCACTGGAAGGCTTTATCATCCTAGTCCTATACAATTTACTCGAAACTTTACGGAAAAAATTGACAGACATCGCACGCTCAACCAAAGCTTCATCGAACACAACTTGGCATTACTTAAGTCGTCTCTAGTGCTTTCAAAATTTATGGATAATCTGAGATGTCGAAGGCGGGTTTTATAATCATCCTGTTTCCGAAGATATAATGCAACTTTTGAAAGTAGAATAATATTAGGGTCGTTTTATTCTTTTTCTATTACATATACTATCTATAGCTTTGATCAAATCATCTTTGCCTAAATCAAATTCATAAAGCAGCTTTATTAATTCAATTTTACCATTCTAACATCTGTAATTTCTTTATTCGAGAGACATCTATAATTTCTTACTAGTTAGATTTCCAAAGTATAATTTTGATTTCCTTTCATTATCAAACAAGGAATATTAATTTCAATATTTAAGATTGTTCGGTGTTCATGCTATCTTAATAATTCTAAACTAAATCTTTCCTTTCGTGCAGCTGACCTTAGTTTATGGCGATGCTGCAAAAATTTGCTTCAATAATTCATCTGCTTTACTTACAAATAAATTAAAGTGCACTTAATTAGATAAAGAAGCCTTGTAGTAGATTTACCTTTTTGGAAATCTATTGCAGGTTTACGATATACTTTATTTGCGTTCTACTATATACCTTGATACCTAACCATATTTGCCATATCAGCTTATTTAGATCTTTGCAATTTTAATCGAATCCTAAAATAAAGCTCAAACTTTAAGGGTAATTTTAAAGTCCCTTTTTTAAAGATATAATTTTGCTGGCGCATCCCTTTCTATATATACCAAAGATCGCACATACCGTACAGCGTTATTAGCTGCAACGTTCTACATGAGCTTTATGATCACTTTATCCTGTTTTGTTTATATATGATACTATGCAATACGGTGAAATTTACTGTTAGTATAAAATTAGTAATAATTACGTGAGAAGACTTCAAATGATACAACTATATATATCATGGCTTTAGTTTTAAACACCACACGAACTATACGTGTTTAAGATTCCTATACATGGATATAATCTTATGATAAAACTATTTAGAATTTTGATTGCGAATACCTGAGTATAATATTACAACTTGCTCTGTGATAAAAACTTTATGATGTCTGTTAGCTTTAGCTTTAACTTCTGTAGATATTTTATTAGGTGACAAATACTATTACTATGGACACCTAGCATACCAACTGATCACCCAAAAGCAAATTTTTTGGCTCTTTGTATTATGAGATTAGGAAATATAATTATTGCATATTTAATAACATGATTGCATACTTCTACGTTTACTATGTTATAAGTTATAGCTTATACGTGGGTTATGCTCATGTTCTAAATTAAATTTGAGCAGAAAAAACTACAAGTACTAACTTCTAAAATACCTAAGGTCTATGGAAAAGTTAAAGTTTCAGTATATAAATGTATAACAAGATTAAGCTAAGTGTAGATAACACTAAAATCTTAGTAGTGATATCAGTGTGATATATTGGACATTTAGATGGTTTGCATAGATAAGATAAAAACATAAAGTGTACACAAGACTGCCATAAAACATGTTACAGCTATATCACAGATTCTAGAAACAGTTAGTTAATCTTGTAATTTATAAGTTACCTACGTTAAGTTTATAATTTACCATAAAATTAGTGGATTATAGTAGCTATAAATCAAAGATAAAACTTGTTTACTGTTTTTACAGATATATGAACCTATGCAATATACTCTCATAAATAGGTCAGTCTGCATTTTATGTACTTATACTCTACAGTTCAGTTATAGAAGCAGAATCATTTTATTATAAGAGTGCATATTTGGTCTTATATATCATAGAAATAAGGTAAGTATAGCATGATCACGCACAAATAGAGAATTTGAACTTACTTTAAGAAAGGGGAGGTATTAGTTATTGTTATAGTTTGTATAGATAGACAAGGGTAAATATGGGTAAGAGCAGTTAACAAGGTATTCTATGTGTGCTTCATCATTAAATTTCAGTTAAAGGTTTTATCATAGTAATATGACTGATTATTAAGTAACATAATATCCAATTTTATTGTATGATCATTAGTATATTAGATAAATAACAATTGTGACAATTATAAGGCAGCAAAAAGTGATAATATACCTTTACTTGTAATTCTAGAAAAAGTTATAGGAACAATAAACAAATATTTTACATTTTGTTTCCTTTATTAAAACTTGAGTAAAGAGTTTCTTTGAAAGCTAAATATAAATGTTAAAAAGCTCAAAGATAGGAGTTGACCCTTGACTTATGAAAACCCTCTTTCAGAAAACCCCAATTTTGATATTAATAGGTTGGTACTGATGAACTGGCTGTCCAGAACAACAATTGATTCCCAACTAACTCAGCCAGCAATCAAAAGTTTTTTGGGATTCTAAGCCCATTTTATTTGCTTTGATGGGTCTAAGATTCCTGATGATGGAGTCCATTATATACCCTCTGTCCATCACAATATTTGAAAGCTGGTCACTATGATGTATGAGGGTGAAAAAGTAAAAATACTGTTTTAAAAACTATGCTCATGAAGTCACAGATGATGCCTTGGAGAAATGCCTTCTATACCTTTGAATTTAACCATCTATGATTGACACAATACCACAACCTCCAAAAAAGAAATTTTCCCATTTTTACAAAGCTGAGAATGAGAATATTAACAAAAGTAGGAGGCAAATTGATAATGCAAACACCCTTGATTGAGGTGACTACATACTCATGCAGCAGCAAGACCACAAGGGTTTGAGAACAACAGAATCCACAGATGATCTCAGAACAGCAGCCATGCAATCACAAACAAGCTAGAGCTCCACACTATTAAGCTACAGAAGAATCCTAGAAGATACCAGAGTATTAGGGAATTGGACTCAGCTGACCTTGAAATTAAGCTGAAAAGGCACAATAACCTTATATGAAGAGGTTGATTTGTTAAAAAGCAAGTCCTACTTCATGCAACCCAAATACCCAGAGCAATATATATACTTTACATCTTCTATCAACAGATAGCTTTTTTACAGAATCTGTCTTATATTTCATTTTTATTTTGTTCTATAGACGGCAAATAGTAGATTTTTTGTCAATGGTTTGGATTCAACTTTATGTAGTCAGCAGAGTTTAAGGAATCTAGTGTGCTCATGAGCATCCTCAATATGTATAATTCCCAAGGCTTCAACACAATATGATATGCTTGGAACCATGTCAAAAAGAATCATGTACAAAATAACAAGATCCTCAAATTTTTTGATGATGCACCATGTAATCAAATAATATACTGCAAGTGACTCAAATTTTTCATCAGCACCTTCTGAACAAGCGGATCACTTCAATAACTGGTGCTCACTACATGGGGCTTCTCAAGCAATTGTAGAGTGTTCTATAAAGATACCTTGGAAGTGTACCATGGATAAAAACTTTCAGAAGTTATGAATCAGGAAACCATGTACAAGATGCTTAATGATTTAAAGCATTGAGTAACTTGTTTAACAAATGATTAAGAAGGGTTGGATTATTAAAAGTGCAAGAAAGGACTAGAGAGATGGACTTGACCCAAGTGAAAGAGAAGTTGGATTTTATAGAGAGCAATAACAATGAAACCATACAAAGACTAAAATCAATATTTACCAAGCTAGAAAGCCTTGAAACCATTTTTTTGCTTAAAGCAGGGTGTGGATAACCTGCAAGTGAGACGTCTTCCAACCTTATACTTTTACCTAAAACTGGAGAATGACATGACCAGTACCAACACACCAGCAATGGTTTTACAGACCGCACATCATTTTGAATTAAAAAAACCTAATTATCACTTGTGCTCCAAGGTTTTAGTTTACTCCTGAAAAGTGAACTACAATTAGAATTTTTCAGTTATACAAAAAAAGAATGGGTAGAGTGCCAGGGAGACGGCAGATAGAGTTTAGACTGGTCTTCCAGTCAGGGTGCAAGAGCACCCAGAAGGTGATACAGAATGCCAGAGGCACTGCTGCTCAGACAACATTTAGATAGGTCGGGAGGTAGGAGAACAACATGCACCAGTGGGACACAAGAGAGAGGATCAACCCAGCAAAAATCTAAGCTGTCATGAAACCAGATACCGTGGGCTTGGACGTGGAAGAATCTTGAATTTGGACGAGAGTTTTAGATTTACCTGTGAGGAGAGTTGAGATAGATTCATCATAGAGAGTGCGGATTTACGCCCAGTGTGTGGACAGTTTCGCTCACAAGATGCTAAGATCCTGTCAGCGGATTGCTTCAGTGAGTGGAGAAGATTTTAAGGGGCCTTGAGAGCAGTAATTTCAGTTTACAGAGGAAGGAGAAAAGTTGTCAAAATGGCTGCAATTGCCCAGTTGTTTCATAAACCATAATTTCACATTAGCAGCTGTTGTGGGATACCAGAGAAGATAAATTTATATTAAGATATTTTATTCAGAAAGATGGTAATTTTATTAAAACTTTAATAAAGAAAATTGACTGTAAATACTCCTTGTATGGGATGATTACTTAAATGCTTGCTTGCTTGCTTTGGGAATAACTTTTGAGCTACATGAAGTGGAACACTCACAGGTCTGACCTGTACTGACGAAACTTTTGAGTGGGGGTTATTCAATCTAAATTTACTTCAAGGGTGTCAGCGGTGGGCCAAGTCATCATCGTTTTTCCTTAGACACCTTAATCACGTTATTGCCATGATTACACCAATGTGAGTGACAGTGTCTAGTTCATTTAGTAATGGGGACCTCCCAGGGCCATCCCATGTAAAGATGGTCCCAAGTGGTCAGGATGGGTTTTAGGATGCCCAAACCACCTGCATCTGATTGCTCTGGCGTTCATTCAGACTTGTGGAGTTTGGCGGATTGAGGTTTTGATGCCAAAGGGGAAGGTTTACCATTTTTGATTGATTTTGCTGAATTTAAGATCAGCCTAGGGGAGGGACTTGCCACATCCATCCCATGCTGTTTTTTATTTGCTGAAACCTTGATGCAGATTTTCTCAATCTTTTGTAGCAATTTTTTGGCTGTTAGTACAGGGATGGGTGGCGGAATCTTTATTGAGTAGGCTGTAACCCCCCGCTCATCCACCACATGGGCTAGGTTGCCATGGGAGATGAGGGGTGTGGGATCCAGCGAGGGTTTTGGCTCGCAGGTGCTAAACTCAGCTGGACATCCACAAGAATACTTAAAATTAAAAGATTACTATCACAATTCCAATATGACTGGACAATAAGCTGGGAATCACTAGGACAGAGTGGAAAGAAGCCGCCAAACATGATATCAGTTATGATTATTTGAGTGCTTGAGATGAGATGATATTGGGATATAACGAGTTATTATTGGATTGCCTTTAATTAAGGTGATAAGGCAATGTTGACATTCAATAGATATAAATTAAATCGCCTCCAATTAGGGAGATAGAGAGCTAAAGAATAACAAGCCAAAATCAAGGAGAATCAGCGGAATAGAATAGATCAGCTATGAGAGTGGTATCAACTGAAGCTGCTATATAAGCTATATGGGCGATTGAGAGGAAGTGGATTTTGGAGATAGTTATAGAGAGTAAGCGGACTAAGAAGGATCCTTTTGGATTATTGTATCACAATAAAAGAAGTTTTTCAAGGAAATTTCTCCCTTTTGTTACATTTATTGTTTTAAGTGTGTTCTGAGGAGCTGATGATCTTCATATCATCATTACAATTGCTAAGTAGGTCATCCCTGTGCAAAACCCTTACAGCATATATTAAACAATTCCACTGATTTTATAACAGTGGTGCTCACTATAGGGGGCCCATTGATCAATTACAAATGATGAAAAACTCAGTTGCCAGCTATGTTGCATCCAGGTTTTATTTATTTGAGGTAAGCTGACCAGGGAATGGACATTACTGAAACTAAAATGAAACTAAAAACTAATGTAACTAATTGGTTCAGACAAAACGCCCAAATGAGCGGATTGAGGGAAACGCTTTGAACAAAACAACCAACCATGTGGGTAGCGGAAACTTCTTATCCCTCCATGGTGGAAGGGGAGGGGATTGGGGGGCTCATATTTGGCAGCAGCTTCTTCCTCCCAGAGTAGGGTGCATGTCAAAGTGGACAGTAAGGGCGTTGGAGCATTGTCGGCATGTTGTTCAATATTGCTAATTATTGGTAATTCATGGAAATTGTCATCTAGGAAAATGGCACTGATATATTTGACTAAAGCTTTTTCAGCTTTAATGTGAGCATCTGGGAGTTTAATGAACATAGCGATATTAGTTTGGGTAATCTTAGCTTACAGATTCCGTGTGTCATGGAAATGGCAGAAGAAGTTTAGACTGACCTACCAGTCAGGATGCGTAAGCATCCAAAAAGCAAGCCAAATGCCAGAGGCATTGCTGACCAAATGACTTGATATGGAGCTGGGCATTGGGAAACAACAAATTGTTAGTGCAGCACAACTGTGAGTATGATCTCAATGATGAACCACAATGAACCCACTCCCAACCCAATGGGCCTTGCTGCAGGGGGTGGGATCACCGAGATAGTTTTGATGAGTTCCTCGGCATATGGGGTCATTTCAACTGGGGTGGCAAGGATACAGATTCTCTCTTGCAATTGGTGGACATAAGGCCACAAGATGCCCATGTACTAGTACCAGAAGTTCGCAATAACAGGGTTGTAGTGCCAAAAATATTGGACTCGCTGATATTCAAGTTGACAATGGAGGGGGCCATAGTGACCAAGAGTACTGGTAGAGCCCATCTGGTATGCGGACTGACAAGCTACCAGGGAAACGCCATCAGGGATGCAGTCAGAAGGAATAATACAAATATAAAAATTGTTTTGGTTTATGGCAAAAATTTATCTTGAAGGAAAAGGAAGAAAATTGGCCAACAATTTTCTCAGTGCTATGCAACTGATTAAATAGTGGTCAATTGGGGTAGTGACAAGCTGGGATTGGGGCCCTCAATTTTGACCTAACTGGCAAATTATTCAGGAATGGGTGGGTTTGTTCCTTGGGAACTAACATCAAAAAATTTGGTGGCAGGCTGAGTCACTGTCAATTTGACCTCAAATGTCTGAACTGAGGCTCAGCTACGTTTTTGATGGTTGGCATGATGGCATTTGGCCCAACGAGTGATGGGAATCCCCCAAGGCCACCCCATATAGGGGTGGGTCCATTTGGTTGAGAAAGGGTTTGGGACGCCCAACCTGCCCACGCTTGGTTGCTGGGCTGTTCATTTGGTCAGGGGCATCACATCAGCTGCAACACCCAAATTGCTGACAGGGGGCTTTAAACCCTTGTCAATGGCGCTCGATGCTATAGCCTGATCGTCAAGGATAATCCCCAATGACTTTGGAAGGAAGGTGATTTGTTCAATTGACATATTAATCAAATTGGAACTGTTGGGCGTTCTGGATGATACCTCAGTCTTCATGCCTTACCGGTCATTTGAGATCTGAGCATCAGCCAGATCGCCCCCCAAATTAGATCTGACCAATTTTAACTCAACAATCTTGGCGCAGATTTTGCTAATTGCCCGTAACAGTTCTGCCAAGGTGAGTGCGGGTACTGGGGGTGGGATCCGAAGTGGAAGAGCTGTTACCCACCGCTCATCTACTACATGAGTGAGATCGCCCTGAGTAACGAGAGGTGCTGCCATCCTCTTTGGTTTTCTTACTTAGGAATGGGAAAATGGCCCAATCAACCACCAGGGGACGTTCCCGGGACTTACACCGTGCTACAGTTACCAAATTCTGGATAGCATCATTAGCATTTTTGTGTAACTGCTTCACTGTGATTTTACTCTTTTGAGTAAGACTTTTGGGGATAATAGGAGATTAAATTCCTCCTGTGAGCATCGCCACTGAATTGGTAACAGCTTTATGAAGGGGATGACAATCTGGTGTTGCATCTGCTTTGACTGCAAGCTTGTGATCATTTAAGAATGATTCAGCATCTGTCTGTGGGGTATATAGTTGAGGGGGGTATTTGGCGTCCAATTATGCATTAATGAACTGCTCAATTTGCAAAGATGGTTCTTCGATGAGCTTACCTGATTTGTCAATTTCAGCCAATAAATCCTATGGGTTCTGGTTAAATTGAATTGGGTAATTGGCGTATGGTTGAGGTTTGGTTGATTCATTGGAGGAAGCAAGGGATCAAACTGTGGTCCAATCCAATGCTTGATTAGAGGAGTCATGTGTGGCATTGGGGTGAGGAGGATGCTGATTGGTGGCTGCAGGTGCATCTGCAACATCAGGCTTTGGGGGAGGGGAGGTAGGATTGTACCCATGCTGGAATTTGTACGGGGTGGGTGGCAGATTGGAGGTCAGCAGACGAATACTCTGATCTATCAAAAGTGGCTAAGGAGGGGAACTTGTGCTTTGAGTGGTTCAATTCAAAACATGATGGACATATTGTCCTCCCACCCTTGACGCAGGCACAAAACAGATGGTCAGGTGCTGAGGGGATAATGGTGTGAGGGGGAATCAACACAGCGATTTTACTAAATTCAGGGCTGATCATGGCATATGCCCAAGGCCCAGCAAGTCATGTGGCCCCATTTGAGACCACAAATTGTAAGATGGGGTTGGAGCCATAGGCTGCCAAACCATCCATCAGCTCCTGATGGAGCACTGCAGGGGGGAGGTGGGTGGGCAAGCCAGCAAACTGGATCACCAAAGTGGTGTCCACTTGGAGCCAGGTCCAAGCTATGGGGAGAGGGGTGCCCTGGAATACCAGGGGCACATTTGCTGCTGTGGCGGCGTCAGCTTCACCTGTGAAGCCGAGGTCAAAATACCCCTTATAGGGGCGGAAATTTATAAATCTGGCAGGTGTCATCACCGCCTGTGCCATTTTTATAATGGCTTGGTCATGGTATGGGAAGAGTTTCCCATATTTGACCCTTAGGCTGTAGTGCATGTTGCTCTGGGGGAGCACAGGGGGCAGCAATGTACTGCTTGGGTATGAGCGAGGTGGGCATCAAGATCTTTGAAAGGGATGAATCATCTCATGGGTTTGGACAGCTGGGTGAGCCATTTGAGCATGTTTTCCTGCCGGATGGAAAATGGCAGGGGGAGTTTCGCTGCTGCCCAACACTGGAGCAGTTTGCGGAGAATCTGAGGACATCAGAGTGAAACTATAGTGGGCGATTAAAATTTCCTTTCTTATTAATTCGTGTAATTTGCTTGAAAAGTTACGCCAAGTGGAAATAGAGTTTCTGTTGCATCCAGGTTATTTTGATAAAAAATCTACACAACACACTGGGCCATTGCCTATGCAGAGCTGAAACTTACACTGGACGCTGTGCTTAGAAAACAAGATGAGCTTCTTCAGGAGGTTTGCAGTGATAAGCTGCCTCTATTTGATCGTGAAGGTTATTTTATGGGTTCTTTAAAACATTTGAAATTGTGACGGAAGGAGTCTCAGAGTGACAAAGAACAAAATTGTTGATTTCCACTATGGACTTCGGAAGTGCTGATCAAGTCATCTGTTACCTTTTTAGAAAGTTCCATTTCATACCAAGAAGTCAAAGAGATGGTGCTGCGATTGTTCAGCGGATTTGAAAATATGTCATAATGTAAAGCCAAATTTCTGACCATCGGGTTTCAGCGAAATGAGACACTCACCAAGTTTGCTGAGTAATTTTACATCGGTGGCTCACGTGTTAATTGGGGCCAGAATTTTATCCAAATCTGACATGTGTATTGCAATGATTTCTGCTGTGAAACCATACTATGAGCTATATAACGTTATGACCCCAATGTTGGATGAATATGTATCTTTGCTTAAAAATTGTTCAATTTTTGCGCCGTATATCAGCCAACTTCCCTCCACCTAATAAAGAGCTGAGTCCTTCCGTTACCACTGCCAAATCATCTTACTTGGTGGGCTCTTCTAGTCCAGTTCAGATTCCACCAAGTTACCCTCAGAAATTAAACATCCATCCCATACCTGCTTATCGTCCATGGCCCAACTATCGCCCTAAACCTGTTTCTGCTGATCACTTTCAGCCCAACTCTTGACATTGCTTGTCTCAAACCAATCAAGGACATGGGCCCTATGGGGTCAGCTATTTCAAATGTAGTCAACAGGGGAATATGGCATGGTGATGCCCAATCAACAGGTCTCTTGCGTACAGCCAAAACAGTGCTGCCAGGGAAAAATCAGAGCGGAGTAGAGATAGGACTCTCTACTTCCACTATACCAAACCCAAACGTCCCACCTGAACCCATTTTAGAATATTCAGCGGACGTTCCCTGGCACAATGAGACAGTATTATATCGCAGCCAGTTGGGGGGTGAATGCTTTGACATGAGTGCAGTCTGCGGCTATAGTGGAAGAGGGGTCTCAGATGCAGGTCAAGATGTATGCTTTTCAAATGTTCAACCAAGTTTCCCCTGAAAAGTTAGACCCCTTCTCTGATGCACCTTTCTTGCAAGCAGTAAGCATCTCTCTTCCAGTCAACACTATTTTAAAACAATACCCCAGAATTGGTGAGGGGATTGTGTGTTTCCTTAGAAACAGAGACTCCTTATATGTCCATGTTATAAACAGTCGAGATGCATCTTACTCTGAATATACTTACTGCGACCTGGTTGTAGCCAAAACCTGAGTCCATGCCATCACAGATACTGATGCCCTCATCAATATAGTCTCCACAAACTTGGTGGCTAGGTTGACAATAAAACTAGATGTGGAACACAGGATGGTATATGGAACTGCTGGAGTGGAAAACATGGTCTTTAATGGAGCATACAATGCACTTCTATTGCAGTTTGGTTCTATTGTTGTGGTAGCCCCAGATATAGTGTTACCAAATAGCAATTACGATCTGTTAATTGTAACCGGCTTCTTGCAACACTATGGGGCTGTCATTTATATGACAGACAAGACTTTTGAGATATTGGGTCAGCGAATCCCAATTCACTTTACCTCTAGCGGAGTGCCAAATGATCCATTGCATATGGGGAATATCAATATAGATTATAGCAATGGAGTGATCCCTGTGCGCTACCATCAATTTAAGGGAAAAACCTGTGCCCTTCCCCAACAAATTTATGAATATCAAGGGCTGCTGGACCTAATTCTATTCCCTCTGGGCATCAAGTTATAGTAAACACTGACTTGGTGATTAAAGTTCCAGATGGACTCTATGAGAAAATTATTGGGACATATCAGCAATCGTGGTTTGAGCCTCACGTGGCCCCAGGCATTATATTACCAGTGCAGGGGGAGATCAAAGTTTTACTTGCAAATCTACAAATGGTACCACTGCAAATCTGCCGCCACCAAATAGTGTATACCTACATTTAATCCTCATTTGAGGAGGTTTTTTTGGTTCAAGAGTTTGGGTTGCTGGAGAAAATTGGTCTACCTTTCAAAATACAGATCAGTGTAATGGTAGTTATATCGTGCAATGAATTAATGGGGCTTTTGGAACCACAGAAGGATTGGGCAATAGCTTTATTTCAAAAATATAAAGAGATTTTTGCTGTCAATGACCATGATTTAGGATGCGCGTATGGGGTGGTTCATAGGCTGAACACTGGAGATCATCCTCCCATCAGGTCAAGGCTGATCCACTGATCAAGGGTAGCAGAAGAAGTAGTAACTGAGGAGATTGACAAGCTATTAGATCAAGGGATGCTTGAACCATCAAAGAGTCCATGTGCTTCTCCTGTTCTTATTTTAAAAAAGAAGGACAGTACTAACCGTGTAATAATTGACTACTGAAAGCTCAACAGCATCACCAAAAAGGACTCATATTCCTTGCTGTGGATTGATGACGCTTTGGATCGGCTAGGGGGAGCTCATTTTTTTCTCAGCAATGTACCTGATATCAGGCTACTGGAAAATTGAGTTGCTACTGGTGGAGCAGGAGAAGTGCGCTGTAATCATGTCCAAAGGTCTTTTTCAACCAACCCAGATGCCGCAAGGGATGTGTAATGCCCCAGCTACGTTTCAATGGCTGATGGACACTATCTCAGGGGCCTAAAGCTGTCGTGCATCATTGTATACCTCGACAACACTACTCTTTTCTCCCAAAACTTCTCTGAACACATTGACCATTTAGAAGCAGTATTCCACCAGCTCGCTGAGGTCAACGTCAAGATCAAACCTCGGAAATGCCATTTCTTTAAGGACCAGCTATAGTACTTGGGGTTTGTGGTTGATGCCATGGGGCTGAGACCTCAACCAGCCAAGGTGGAAGCTATTCAAAAATGACTACGCTCAACAGAAAGTGGGATATATAGGTATCCTTAGTAATGGTTGGATATTACTGGCACTTCATCCTTAACTTCAGCTGTATTGGGGGCCCACTATTTAAGCTATTAAAAAAGGACACCATGTTCAAATGATTAAAATGTTAGCAACGCGCTTTTGATATGCTTCAAACGGTGCTGACCAGTGCACCGGTGTTATGCTATCCCAATTTCAAAAAGAGTTCATTGTTCTGACGGATGCATCCCTTTCCACTATGGGGGCAGTCCTATCCCAAAAAATGAGGAAGGAGAAGAGCACCCCGTAGCATACTGCAGTCATAGCTTGAACAGCCATGAGTGCAATTATACCGTGACCAAATGGGAGTGCTTTTCAGGTATCTACGCCTATAAGCAATTTTGGGTGTATTTGCATGGGGTGAAATTTAAAGTTGTAATGGATCATGCCTCTTTATGCTGGTTACAAATTTCTTAAAGAGCCGGAAGGGCGTCTGACCTAATGGGCTCTTAAACTGTAGGCATACAATTTCAAAATTCTTCACTGACATGGAGCAAAACACCAGAATGCCAATTTGTTTATCAAGATTACCCACAATTGCAGTTATGGCGGATCTGAGTGATATAATATTTGATAAGATGCTTAGTGGCAAGTAAAATGATGAACTGCCTCCAGTCATCAATGTATTGGATGGAATAAGGGCCAATACGTTCCAGAAAAATGGGGAATTATATAAGAGGATAGGGGACACTAATTGAATATCCCAAGACCTTTCACCCACCCAACTATTATTATGAGTGCACACCGAGCAGTTGGACATGGTGGAGTATGTAAGACCATATAATTACTGTGACCAAGGTTCTATTGGGAAATCATGAACTTCGATGTGCTTGAGACAATTTTTTGCTGCCATCAGTGCCAGGTGGAAAAACCCTTTTGCCAAAAGGCTTCATACCGGTTAGTGAAGCCACATTTCGCCTGGAACACCGTTTCAATTGATATTGTGGGTCCCCTGCCAACAGGGGCAAACTGGTCCAAGTACATTCTGGTAGCAATTGACCACTTGACCAGGTGGGTTGAGGTGTGACCAATACGCAATTTGGGTGCACTAATGGTGGCTAAGTCTTTTATAGAATATATAATTCAGTGACACGGTTGTCCCCAGTTCATTTTTACTGACAACGGAACAAACTTCACTTCAAACATATTACCTAAGCTCAATGAATTAATGGGCATCCGCGGTCTTATAAAAAACCCCTATCACCCTGAATCTAATGAAATTATTGAGCAAGTTAATGGTACCTTGGTGAACATACTTTGGAAATTGGTGATGGATCGACCTTCTGATTGGACTTCTCTCCTTTCCACTGCTGTCTTTGCTTACATTAGCTACCATTCTGCTACAGGGAAAAGTCCTTTCCAACTATTGTATGGACATCACCCTGAACTTCCAGAACTGCTCTATTCCTGCATAGAGGATACTAGCGGAATGGATCCTCACTGATATTTGACTAACTTAGTAGACATGCTGAGCAAACTGTAAATTGGAGACTACTCATGAAGTTTAGCAAAGAAGATTAAGGCTCAGGCAGCTGATAAAGTATGGCATAGTGGCCTCGCTCAGTTCCAAGATGGAGATATGGTTTTGTTTCATTACCAGCTTGGGTTTGGTTGGAAACACAAGCTGGCCAACATCTGGATCGGTCAAAGTTATAAGAAAACTGGAGTTGATGCTTATATCATCAAGGACCCCGCAAGTGGTTGGATCATTAACTGAATGCATGCAAAGTTCCTCTGACCATATAAGCAATAGGAGCCTTATTGTCCAGTCAAGGGGGGTAATGTCACAATTCTGATATGACTGGATAATAAGCTGGGAATTGCTAGGGCAAAATGGAAAGAATCCACCAAACTTGATATCAGGTATGATTATTTGAGTGCCTGATATGAGGCAATATTGGGATATAACGAGTTATTAATGGATTGCCTCTAATTATGGTGATAAGGTGATGTTGACATTCAATGAATACAAATTAAATCGCCTTCAATTAGGGCAGTAGAGAGCTAAAGAACAACAAGCTGAAATCGAGGAGAATCAGAAGAATAGAATAGCTCAGCTATGAGAGCAGTATCATCTAAATCTGCTATACAAGCTAGATGACGATTGAGAGGAGGAGGATTTTGGAGATAGTTAGAGAGAGTAAGAAGATTAAGAAGGATCCTCTTGGATTACTTTATTACAATAAAAGAAGTTTTTCAAGGAAATTTCTCCCTTTTGTTACATTTATTGTTTTAAGTGTGTTTCAAGGAACCAACAATATTTATATCATTATTACAATTTCTCAGTAGGTCAGCCCTGTGCAAAAACCTTACAGCGTATAACAAACGATTCCACTGATTTAATAACAATTACTATTTTAATGAAAGAAAACCTTTTCTATGTTTTAAGTGAGGTCACGGGTTAGCAGGAATAAAGTGTCTACCTCAATACTAACGTTCAGTATTTAAACTATTGTAAATATCAAGAATTAAAGGGTTTCAGTGTAGCATTCAAAATATAGCTTAAATGCATTCCAAATTAGGAAATATGGTATGCTACCTTATCAGATCTTTAGGAAATTTGAGTAACGTTTTGGTAAAGAACAGATGGAATGGGGTTTTGGAGAAAATTGTACCCGTGTGGTAATGTTTTGATGTATTTCAACCAATCACTGTCTGATAAAGTACTTTCACCTTAGGGGACCTCCTCCACACTTATAAAAGGGGGTGGTCCCCGCTTAGGTGTTGTAATCAAACTAGAGGTTGCAGGGGAAAAACCATTTGATAAATTCCCCAGAATATGCCCCATGGTCAGAGGAATACAACTACATGTTTTCGAGATATTTGCCCATTTACTATTCATAAAAGTGTTATCCCAATTCATGAGATTCCACTAACAATTGGCTAGGGTCATTTGGCCAATATCATTGATAGTATCGTCTAAATTGTTAGTATCAGAAACATGCAAATGACTGATATTTCACCTTTTTGGATGCTTTAACCCAAAACATTCTTCATTTGCAGCTGAGAGGGCAAATGTCTGACAAGGGGGCTGCTGGCCTCTTTGGAGCCTTATTGGAAGGGAAAGGAAATCTCTCCCAGTCCAAGAACAAGAGGCGCTTCCCCGGACATACATTATACTTTCCTTTTCCTTGAGGGGAGCGGCACCACTGGGAAACTGGGTGAAGGCATCATTATTAGGGGCTTTAGGGAGCTTGATCAACATCAGCATCATAACTTTTGGGGATGGCGGGAGCATCATGGTGGGCAGCGTGTAAGGCCTTAAAAAACTTTAACAGTTTATGAAGTCCCAAGCACTGAACCAGCTATTCTTTTAAGCCAGGTAGCCCTTCCAAGCGACTAAATACTAAAATGATCTGTGCAAGCGCCAGGAAGCCAAAATGGCATTGACTTCAGTTTCCTCTGATCCTAAGAAAAAAGGGTTCAGTTTTCAGTAGATTTGCTTCTTTGAATAGGCCAACTGCAAGTTTGCAAGACGATGTGTTGCTTCCAGTGCTCTGGCAACTTCAAGTGGAAGCGCAATTCCCCAAGTACTCTTCTACCAAATAAGTGCATAAGCGTTTGTTTGCAAAATTTTGCGAGATCACATGCATTCACAAGTGCCATATGTCCAGTATGATGTGCAACCCTACCTTAACCTCATGCGCTTCAAGGCGCTTGCAGTCTGCAAGCCGTTTATAGTCACTAATGGCCTTGACAGGTGTTCCAAAACTAAAGACTAGGTAGCACAAATTCTGAGTGTGTTCAGTTGCGGCTGGCACTTCCAGATGAAGGCATAAAGCAATAAAAAATGATGGGTTATACCCCAAGTTGTATTCATATGGGAGATCCATTGGAGGTGTGGGTTTCTTTATTATATGCAAACTGGGTGAGCGGAAGATCATCCACACAGGAACCCTGAGTGATCTGTGGCTTAACTGAAGGTAACTTTCCAATATCTGATCGACACACTCAGTTTGACCATCTGACTGAGGATGGTATGCAGTGGAGGATATGTCATAAATTTCAAGGTCACCATGAGTTTGTTCTAAAACTGAACTGTAAATTGGGTACACGGTCACTTATAATTTCCTGTGATAGGCCAAGCAAAGAAAAAATGTGTTTAATGAACAGTTGGGTGGTCTCCTCAGAGGTGATGGTGGAGGAGTAAAAGATATAAAGTCCAGTTTTATTGAAGTGGTCTATGACCACCATGACTGAAGTAACCCATTGGACTTGGCAGCTTGACAATGAAGTCCACGGACACAACGTCCATGGCCCCTCCACCTGCTGCAGAGGATGGAGGAGGCCATACTTCCCTGACTGGCCCAATTTGGCTTATGCACAGGTTACACAATCAGAAATCCATGCCAGAATATCCTTTGACAGGCCTGGACAGTTGAAGTTACGCTTCACTAAATTGATGCATTTTTTTCTTCCCAAATGTCCAACTGCAGGGAGATAGTGATGGGCTCAGATGAATCATCCTGGAGGAGAGGCGGCACCCACAGGCGCGACCTAAATAGGATAAGCCCCTCAGCTAGAGAATAGAGTGAAGGCTTGGAAGTTGGAAGAGATAGCCACTCCTAAAGTTCCAATCCCTCTTCACACGATGTCTGGGCTGCTATAATCTTGAGACCAAGGGCGCGTCTGACCCTAAATATGCTACTGAGACAATGGTAGATTTGATGGCAAGAATTTGAGTTAACAGAATTACTGTGACGAGGTCTGCCTCATCTGATTTCGCATGCAAAGTGCAGAATTTTGACTCAAAAAGTCAGGAAGCACATTCAGCGCTCCCTTCACAAACTCATATTTGATATTAAAGCTTCAAAAATTGTGGTAGGTCATATCCTGCCAGTGCGCCAACTTCTGCGGCTTGTGGAAGTATAGGAGAGTTTGAAGGTCTGCCTGCACAGTCAACCCAGTTGAGCACCCTGCTAGAGATATCGCTAGTGGGTCAAGGCCATGCCACAGTTGCCAACTCCTTATTGTATATGGCCCAGGCTTGCTCTTTGGAGTAAAATTTGCAGGAAAATATACGATGGGATGTTCCACCCCATTGTGCTTTTAGAGAAGGACAGACCGCACCATGTGAGAAGATGCATCACATTCTACAATGTAGGGCTTGGAGGGGTCCATGTTCTTGTGGATGAGAGGTGATAAAACACCTTCTTGATTGAATTGGATGCCTGCTGGTACTTGGGCGTCCAGCAGAATGTAACGTTTTTGCTTGTGAGCAGATTAAGTAATGTGGCCAACTGTGAGAAAGTGAGGGATAATTTCTTCAGAAAGATTATTGTACCCAAAAAGCTTCTCAGTTGCTTCTGAGTCATTAGAGTCAGCAACTTGTGAATGGCATCCAGTTTACGGGGCGGAAAGCATACCCATCCTTTATGATGAGATTGACCAAGAAGGTCACTTCCTCTAAGTAAAATTTGAGCTTTGACAGCTTGAAAAACAAACCTTACTTATGAAGAGCAGCAACCACCGCCTCCAAAATCTTTCATGTGCTGTTTAAGGATGGGGATTGAACCAGGATATTGTTGATATATGCGACTGTGCAGGTGAACTTAGTCACCTAGCACACTGTCAATCATCCGCGGAATGTTGCAGGCGCATTTTTTAGCTCAAAAGTCATGGCTCAAAATTAAATATTCCTCTTCTTGTCCAGATGGCGGTAAGCCATTACTGACTTTCTGATATCCAGATTTAATTAAAGGCATTTACAAGATCAAGCTTTGAAAATACTTGCAACTTCACAATATCTTGGCCAAATGTTTGTTCTAACAGAAGTGGGTAGGGGTCATGTTCTTTGATATTGTTGAGGTGACCTAAATCCACGCAGGGACATAGTGAACCATCATTTTTTTGTGAAGATGATGGGTGAGTCTGGAAGTTTTGAATTACACTTCCAATGGGGCAGGTTTAATCTTGAAGTTACACTGGCCGATTCTCCAAAAGGCGTTAAATTTAATTGAAAATATTAGTTATAATTCAATTTAAATTTTATTTTCGAAAAGAGGAAATATTTATAGGCTTTTTTACAGTTTGTAATCTATCAGAGTGAATTAATATCTGCGCAATCAAATCTTCAATCAGTTGATTGGGATCTGATTGATCATCAACTTTGATAGATTGTGATAGATTGCTCACTCTTTTGATGATGTCAGGGGAAATGAGGAAGGGGATTTTTTGGAGATATGCGAATTTGGTGAAATAAGACACTTCCCCCCTCAAGGTTCTATTGTGGTGGAGGATGACTTCTTAAAAACCTAGGATGATTTTGATTTACCACAATACCAGTATCTGTATGAACAATTGAATATTTTAATCCTTTTCAAAAAATATCTCTATAAGGACCAGACCAATTAGTTCCCAGCTTTTCAGTCCGTCCACCTGGCCAAGAATGATAATACATAACATAATCTCCAATCTGATATTCAGGTAAGACTGGTTTATGTTGATTGCTCCATAGAGTCTCTCTTTAAGCGATGGTTTCAATTGAATTCATTGCTTGAGCCTGGAGGCGGATAATCTCATCAGCCAAATTTCTCATAACTAAATTGGAATTTTCTGGGATGCTTTCTTCAAGGATAGTCTGAACACTAGAAGAGACTGAAGGATCCCGCCCATATATACACCTAAACGGGGACATCTTGATAATGCGGTGATAGCTTATCTAATAAGCAAACAAGGCACTAAGTAAATAAAAATTCCACCAAGCTGGATCAGTCAAGACCATTTTCCTTAAAATCGAGACCAAGGTTCCATTAACTCGTTCAATGGCCCCATTTGTGGATGGTTGTTATATGGGACAACAAATTGCTGAGTAGTGTTAAATAATTTTGATAACTCCTGTATAAGCTGCGAGGTGAAATTAGTCCCATTATATGACATAAGAACCTTTGGACATCCAAGTTGAGAAATAATATGCTGATATAGGAATAAGGCTGTAGTCTTAGCTGAAGGGGTAGCATTTGAATTGGCCTCAACCCATTTGGTCAAATGGTCGATGGCCATAATGATATACTGATGACCATGCACTCCTCAAGAAAAAGGCCCTACAACATCAATGCTGACTACTTCAAACGCCTTAGTTGTGGAAATGACTTGATGTTGATAAGTAGGGTTGGTAGTTACATGACGTTTGCAAGTAAGACATGAGTCAAGAGTCTCCCAAATGAACTCAGTCATGTTGTTCCAATAGTATCAAGTCTTCAACCATGCTTGAGTTTTCTTTAAGCCGCTATGACCAACTTGTTCATGACCTTCCATTACAGCGTGAAACCTGGAGTTGGTATGTAGGAAGGGCAACCGCTTAGACTTGACTTTCTTATACAAAGCTCCATCTTGAATCATAGTATCCGTGGTAATTGATTTTAGATAGGCTCGATCCTCTTCAGTCTCTTGATCCCATAATTCCAGTCATCCAATAAGATTATACAAGCGTTCTTCTTTTTCTGGTTCCAAGGTCAGAATAGGTAGTTGGGATAACCCATCCGCATTTTGATGCTGAGCTCCTGAGCGATGAACAATGGAAAAATCATAATTTTGCAATTGTAAAGCCCAATAGGTCAACCTCCCATCAGGATCCTTTATATTCTGCAGCCATAATAAGGAAGAATAGTCGGTAATAACGGTGAAATGGGTACCATATAAAAAGGGCTGAAAATGCTTGATGGCCAAAATTACTGCCAAACATTCCCGCTCAGTAACACTATAATTTCGTTTAGCCTTTGACAAAGTTTTGCTATAGTAAGCAACAGGATGATCCTTATTTTCTTCATTACACTGAGATAAAATAGCCCCAATAGCGACATTGCTTGCATCCATATGTAGAAAGAAAGGCTTATCAAACTGGGGGTGAATTAAAAACGCTGCCTTCATCAAGGCGGTATGCAGAGAATTGAAAGACTGTTCTTAAGCTGAACCCCACTTGAAAGACACTCCTTTTTGCAATAGATAAAATAAGGGTTCAGCCATATCAGCAAAGTTGGGAATAAATTGCTGGTAATACCCAACCATACCAAGAAAGACTTCTATATCCCGTAAAGAAGAGGGAGGAGGCATCTGTTGGATGTCTTGAACTTTGTCCGCAAGGGGTTGAATCCCTTTAGCTAAAACCTGATGTCCTAAGAAGTCCATTTCATTTTGAAAGAATGAGCACTTGGAGGGCTTGTGTTTTAAGAAAGAGCCCCTGAATTTGGCTGAATACTTCTTTTAAATGGTTTAAATGCTCAGTAAAGGTTTTGGAAAACATGGTAATGTCGTCAATATATACCAGAACACAAGATAGCTTTAAATCCCGGAGCATACTGTCCATGGCCCTTTGGAAAGTTGCAGGGGCATTGTTTAGGCCTTGAGGCATGTGAGTTGGTTCAAACAACCCTTCACTCGATATCAGGGCACACTTGACATGAACTTCTGGAGACAGTTTGATTTGCCAATATCCACTGGCTAAGTCCCTGGCCGAAAAATAGGTGGATCCAGCCAACAATCTAAGAGAATCATCAATCCTAGGTAAGGGATAACAGTCCCATCAGGTAATAGCATTCAATAAATGATAATCCATCACGACTTGATGAGAACCATTTTTCTTCTTAACCAACAAAAATGGGGATTCCCAGGGACTATTGGAAGGTTTCAATAATCCAGCCTCCAGCAATTGATTCAACTCCCTAGTAACCTGGGCTTCTACTTTGGATTTATGATAGGGCTTCGCACGTATAGGAAGGTGATCACCAGTTTCAACAGTGTGCACTACATCTTTCATCTTCCCAAAATCGTAAGAATGCCTAGCAAAAATGTCATAATATTTGTCCAATAATTAAAGCACTTGTTTCTCCTGTTCCTTAGAGAGATGTTTCCCAATAGCAGGTCCCACAGTAAGAATTTCCTGATCACTCTCTAATCCAAAGTCTTGTAAACTCCCAAAGGGTTTAACATCATAGATACAAGATAAGGGTAACAGCTTGACATAAGCAATTGGGCGCTCTCAATCTACCAGTTTTGGCACATCAGTAAGGTTCGCTAATAAGACAGATAAAGAGCCTGAATAAGCATAATCCAATATTCCAGGATAAGGCAAGAGTTCTTTGGCAGAAGGATTGACAGTGCCCTGAACTTGTAGCAAATGCCCCTTGGGAATTGAAAAGTGCAAAGAAGTATTAATGATCACTTGTGATTTTGGTGGAATTATCTAATTTCTCAGGAGAAAAAATAGGCATTCCCTCTTTGATATCAGCCATGATAGGAGGTAATTTTACATGAGGATCTTCAACCTGATAATGAAGTGAATAAGACCTTTTAGTTCCTTCTAGCAGACATAACTGACGTCAAGTGGAAGCATGATCAGATAAAAGTAAGGGAACTTGATACCCCAAGAGAGACAACGACGAGTCAGGGTAGTTGATAATTCCATCAAAAAAATTTTATAAAAATTGAGTTCCCAAAAGTAGGTCATAACTCAAATTATCGAGCACAATCGCTGGAATGGTAAAGGTTAATTTCTCAATTTTCAGAGGAAGGGATGAAAAATCTCCAATAGACTGAGTACTCTGAGGGCTGACGGTGCCATATTCTTCATAATGAGAAATATTGGGGGTCAATTTAATCCGTTTGACCAATTTGGAGGAGACAACATTCACTGGAGATCCAGTATCTATAATAGCCTTTCATTGATTTGATTTACTCGGAAATTAATTCAGGTAATGGTGCTTCCAAACTGAGAGGATAATGCCAATAAGGAGGGCAAGGAATAAGAAGAATGGTCATCTTTATTACACTTGATTGAACTTTGCTGCTCTTGCTGTGCACTCACATCATTATCAAGGTGAAGAATCTTATTGGTCTTATCTCTTTTCTTTTTTTCGTCTACTTAGTTTTTAAAACAACGATCCTCAGTATGAAAGTAGCGATGACAGTAATTACACTGGATCGCTCTAGTGTTCTCAGACATGGCAAAGACTTTGGGCTGACTAGGTATAGGAGAATCATAAACTCGGGGTTTTTCAGAGGATTGAGGGGGCAACTCCAATAAGGCCTCCTTAGTATCCAAAATACTTCAGAAAAACTTATTGACACTGATCAGATAAACTTGCATTTGCGTCCTAGTAGTAAAGGCTGACAGAACTGCGGTTATTGCATCGTCCAAGTTTAACTGAGCACAGGCTAAAAGAGTTTGAGCTTCCCAATGGAACTGATGAACAAAGCCCTTAATAGATTCATTTCAGTGGGGCTGTATACCCATAAAGGCCTGTTTTTGCGAAGATAGGGTCTGCTCACTTCCAAATTCTTTGATCAATGCTTCTTTGACTTGAGCCCAAGTAGAGCAAGTCATTAAGTGGGGAACCATAATATCCTGAGCCAATCGAGTAAGGCAATTAGGCAAGTAATTCATCTTTTGGTGATCTGTGTCCTCACTTAATGCCTTTTCATACAGATATAGAAAGGCGATAATGCTGCCTTCCCCTGGTGAGTATTTGTCCTTGGATACTGGCTTGAAACTCATGGGAGCATTGGTGGTCAAAAAATGCACTCCAGGTTGTTCAGATTGAGTAGACACATAAGAGGCAGAATCTGAAGCTTGAGCAAAAAATTGAGGGTAAGTACCAACAGATTCCGTCTGAATTTTGTTAATCCATCGATTCAGATCTGCATGCCCTACTTTTTCCATCTATTCAGCGAGATAGTTCATAAATCTGTTCCTGTTGTGCATTGTACTTGAGGTCCAGAGTCTCGATTTTTGCTTGGAGCAATTCCCCTTTTGATTTACAAGCATGTAATAAGATATCAGTGTCCTTGGCCCACTTTCCCAAATTGATCAATTCATTGGACAAGGACTGCAGAGTCAAAATGGGGTCAATTGGTACCCCATCAGGGGTTAGGTTGCATTCTTTGGCCACCTTAGAGAATTGTTCACATAAGTGGGTCATCGTGTTCATGAGAGAGTCAATTTGCTGATAAGATCCTGAATGACCATCAGCGCCTGGAGGTCCACGAGGTCCATCTGCACCTGGGGGTCCACGAGGCCCTACACCTCCAGGTGGCCCACGAGGTCCTTCTACCCCAGGAGGACCATATTTCCAGAGGTTTTCTCTACTTCATTGACCTGGAACTGAATTCCTGAGTACAATTGTTCCAATTGAAAAAGATGGGTTCTAATTTCTTCCTCCATTGATTGACTACGCTAAAAGAGTTGGGAAACACCCTCTCTCCATTCCTTCTGGATATCTTGAACCTTTTTTGGAAATTGTACATCAATAAAATTTGATATCCCATGATCAAACTGAATGAGCTGCTGTTGTACTTCGTTTAGGGAAGTTTAATTATTAATAATAGCATCATAATTATCTTGGCTAAACTCAGAGGCCGACTTGAAAAAAACTCAGAAATGTAATTATTCAAGGATTGGAGTCCTTCTAGTAAATTGAGCATCCCTTGATGGTGCATTCCAACCACAGGTAGCAAGCGGTATAGTGTAGGATGTACATGTTGTTGTAGATATTGTTCAGAGCCAATCCCTGGCATTAGAGAGGTTTGCAGCACTTCTCGCAATATAGAAGGTACTGCATTTGATTGAGATTGGATAGAATGTATTCCAGGGATTAGAGCCCCTTCAAGTAATTGATTGATGATATTTTGCAAGGCCTCAGGTGGCATTTGAAAGTCTGAGGCAAAACTTAAGTTAGGATTATAGAATTCCAAGTTGTCCCATAATTCCAACGTGGATGGTAATCTTGGGATTTGGGCTCCAATTGAAGGGACCCATCATGAAATACTGCCTTGCTCTTGATCTTGAGCCTCATCAGGTAAAAATTGAGAATCCATAGTGATAGACGCGGTCACTGGTGCGTAACTCAGAGAGCCCCTGTAGTGAGCACCAGTCTGGAAGTTTTGAATTACACTTCCAATGGGGCAGGTTTAATCTTGAAGTTACACTGGGCGGATTCTCCAAAAAGGCGTTAAATTTAATTGAAAATATTAGTTATAATTCAACCTAATTTTTATTTTCAAAAAGAGGAAATATCTATAGGCTTTTTTACGGTTCATAATCTATCAGAGTGAATTAATCTCTGCGCGATTGAATCTTAAATCAGTTGATCAGGATCTGATTGTTTATCAACTTTGATAGATTGTGATAGATTGCTTGCTCCTTCTGATAATGTCAGGGGAATTGAGGAAGGGGATTTTTTAGAGATATGCAAATTCAGTGAAATCCTGAAAGTGAGGAAACTGATGATTTTCCTTTAAAATAAACCCTTCATGAACATGTCTTCAAACCATGCATCAAGGGTGGCATCCTCCTCCGCTGTATGTGGGTGCAGAGGGAAGTTGAAATTTATAAAATTCACAGTTGTCCAGTACTTCGGATTAGATTCCATATGTGGTAGAAGATGTTTGGCCTTATCTGAATAAAAAAATGCTCTTGTAGACCATACATGCAGCGGGAAAATCTATCAGAAGTCCCACGGGAGAAAGAATGTCATTATGGTCCCTTGTTTCTGAGCTTTAATGATAGTTCTAAGAAGTGGAAACTCGCCCTCCACCTGGACGTTGGCAAGACAGCATATTTGAATTCAGGTGGATTCTCATGTGCTTATGAAGCCACTAACCCACGTATAAAATCAAAGGAAACACCATGTCAGGAATCACGGAAAAGCAATCACAAAGACTAAACTGGTAGACCATAAAATGCACAGGCCACCGCACTTTGAAAGATGGCTGGGAGGCCAATGATGCTGTTGAAATTGGGGAAGGGTGTATGCTTGCTAGTGCAAATTTGCCCCAGATTTCAACAAATTTCAGGAGAAATTAATTCTCTACTGCTGAAGTAACGTATAGGAGGATTTTTGCCACTAGATAGAATAATAAACCTTTATATATAAATACTAAAAAGTTGGTTTTTATAGTTCTATTAGGGTAGGCGTGGGGATAGAAAGCAAAGCCTCTTAATAAGTTGATGCTATTAATCATTAAGGCTCAAAATTCAAATTGCTTAGTAATGTCCAAATATGCAAATATCAGGATTTGACCTATCAGATCAGTTGATACTCGCCTTGCTTCAATGTGAGGGAAGATAGGGAAGCAGCAACTGGAAAATATATCCATAAGGAAGGAACTTGATGTATCTAGTCCAGCCAGAAGGTGGGAAAATACTTTCGCCTTGTTAGATTCTCTCTGACCCTATAAAAGGGGCTAGTCTTTGTGGGGTAGTTTGAAGAAGATTAGTGGTGCAACAGGGAGGGACCTCTGAATAGCTCCCTTGGTTCTGCTGAGGTGTTGAAATATCACTACTACTCAAACTTGAGATTTTTGGCCAAGATTTATTATTAGAAGAATTGCCCCAATTCAAAGGGTTCCACTGAGAATCAGCCAGGGTTTTTGGCCTATTTCATTTAATTTAAAAACCTAAATCACTCTTTATATAGCATCAGGCTTGTAATTGTCTGACAGATGCAACTATCCCCTCCAGACCCTGATCCAAGTATAGTTCTAGCTTATGGTCCAACTTCAGACTCATGAAGTTACCCACTGCTCTCATGTCTATCAAGGCCTCAAAGGACACCCAGTGTTCCCAGATCCTAATTTCCATTGATAACAAAAAGTAGGCGTAATTTTGCTTATTGATGACCGCACACAATTCTGCTGATATAGTGGAAATTGTAAACAAATCAGGGGAATGAGTGATTTAAAGGGAATGAAGTCGTTTTGGTTGAGTTGTTGGTCCACAACCTCCCTGGGTTGGTCATCTGCCAACTGAGGGAAAGGTGAGCAGGGGGGAACGTGGTACATCACAGGGGCAGCATTAGCTACTTGGACCAGAGCGGACACTGAATTTGGTTCCAGCATCTGAAACTGAGCTTGAGTCAGAAAGACAATCACAAAGGTACTGTTTTTTGCATGAGTGTTATGGCAGAGGGTTGCATTAATTGATGTCATTGTCATGTAAATTTGTTCCACTGTCTCTACTGGCGTAGCCAAGCTGCATGGTTGGCAGAAACTGAATCCAAAGTAATCCAAAAATTGCTTGGAGAATATTCAAAAGGATATCAAGTGCAGGGGCTTGCATGTGGAAATCTGCGACAAAGGAAGCCAAGTTAAGAGCTTCAGCGATGTTAAAATCTGGTTTACTTTCTAATTGTTCCCAGAAGTTAATTGTACAGGCCTGGTTATTTGCATGATTTGCGTTGATTGATATTGATATATGGGTGATAATAGCATGGAGAATATCTTCTGTAGCTGAATAAATAAACCATGTTCTGATGTAGTCCAAAGCTAAACTTGGAATGTTCCACAAAATGCTGATTATTCTGATAATTAGGGACTTCTTCCCTCTTCTAGCTGAACTTAGTCTATTCTCAACTTCAGAGGTTCCCACCTTAGTTCCCATCACGCTGTTTTATGGAAATTTGTGTCAAGGTCTGCTTCTCTTTTTAAGAATATCCAATCTAATCTTTATCACACAAACGAGTTAACAATTATTGTACTACAACAATAATGTACTGAAGATAAATAGAACCTATTACTGATATTTGATCTGCTTTAGTATTATAAAACATTAGATACCTATATATGGGAATTCGCCACCTAACTAAACTGTTGGCGCCTCAGCAAAGAAACGGTAACTGTTGCCATTAATTTCCCTTCAAAGTCTCTTCCAGAGATGGTCTTCTCCATTGCTAAGAATTCCTCTATCAGACATCCCAGAGACCTAAAAAACAAAAAGCCAGAAAACGTGTCCCTAATGCTTCCACTTGATTACAGCAAACAAGACACATTTGTTTAGAGATCTTCTTAGGTAATGGGACTCTACACTATTCAGAGCAGGTCGCAAACCAACTGATTAATCCACTATATTCTGGTGGCATCACTCACCTCAAAACCCCTATAAAAACCCAATAAGTTGGTTACAAAACCTGTGTAATCCCAATCAGTACATTTAATAGTTAATAATGTTGAATTATCAAATGCCTCAATTTTGTTGGCAACTATGCCTGACGAGATCTTAGGCATTTGCACAGATTGACCCCAGCGGACCTGAACCCAGTGAATTACCCAGAAAATTTCTGACATTTATAAACCAATATCAAAATTAATTGATATCCAATTAATTCACTAGTGGGACTTATCCCATAATGAACCATAAGATAACTTGGGAATATTGAAAGGTGGGCAAAAATACTAACACATCCCCCTCTTGCCTAGATTTCCAGCAAGACCAATATTGGGACAGGAGAATGCCGCCTTGAGTCAGGTCAAATACTAAGTTTCCAGCGGTGCACAACCCTTTCTGCACTCATCGCTGCTCATGACAACCTTTGGCCTGTGGTTCTCTTCCTTTATAGCTCTCTGCTGCCTCCTCAGAGCATGGTCCTCATGACCCACTGCCATGCCAGCCTAGTCATTTTTTTGTGATGATGCTAGTCCTGGAAAGCCAGTCCCCCCAATTAGGGCATATGACCCTTCATCGTTTACAAGATCTTGGTTTAGCGTTCTTAATTCCTTGATCCCCCTCCTCATCCTTGGAAGATGAGACTACTGTCAATGTCATTTCTCGCAGCAAAAATAAGATGATTAGTTATATTTGTTCTTGATATATTTTTTCTCTTGATAACTTTTTTCTAATATCATAATTCTGATATTACTGGACAATAATCCCTAAATAGCTACGTCAGATTCTAGCCAATCTACTGACCATGATGACTAGTTACAATTATTAAAGCGCCTTGAGATGAGGCGAAATTGGTTCTGGAAGGATGATTATTGGATAGCCTCCAAAGAAGGTGATAAAATGATGTCAACATTAAGCAAATACTTATTAGATTGACTTGAACTAATGCAATAGCAAATTTGAGAATATTATACCCTGCTGGAGCCAATTAGAATATGGCAGAACTAAATGATCCTAAGCCAAAGGAGTGGTATCAACTGAAGCCGCTGATATATAAGTGAGATGGGATGATTGAAGGGGAAAATTGTTAATAGGATTAAAAGAGCTAAGCAGAAGGGATCTGCTTATGAAAATTAATAAAATATTGTGGTTGGAGCTAGTTACTTCATACATTTATTATATCTTTTTTGTTTCACAGATTGACAATCCTCACATCATCCATCCATTGTTTGATGGATTTGACATGTGTGGCACTTATGGTGTATTCCAACTATATTGCCTAAAAATTATAACAGTGGTGCTCACTACAGGGGGCCATTGATCAACTACAGAAATAAGAAATCTTTAGTTGCTGCCCATGTTGCATCAGGCTTGCTTTGATGGGAAATCTTCATGACACAATGCACCAGTCATTTATGTGACCTCAAACTTGCTTTAGTGCAGTGCTCAAAAAGCATGATGAGCTCCTTCAGGAATGGTTTGACGGTATGAACTATCTTGTCAGCACGTTTAGTCAAATGCAAATTTTTGACAACAAAACAAGCAACTTTCTAATTATTTGGACGACACTACTGAAGGACTGCATTGTGCAGAGCGGAAGTTGGATGGTACCTCCCAGACCCCTCATTGGGAAGTGGATGAACGCCAAGGGGCTGCTTATGGAAAATTGTAATTATAAAAAATATGACACTGGCATGAGATACTACCCCCAGGAGGGCAGCTCTGGATATGGTTATGAATTGGAGAGCTGATTCCCCTGAGTGATGTCTGTACTGCCCACCAAAGGCCCACGCTACCTTTATATCAGAGGACAAACCAACCGCCTCTGGGACATCTCCTCATCAAGAGACCACTTATGGGTCTCAACCCATTCCTCAGTAAGTCCCAAAAGGTTGCAGTTATGAGTGGTATGAGGAGGTCTCTATTGATAAGCTGCCTTTTTAGATTGCAATGGGAATATTCATGGCTTCTTTAAACAGTTTGAGCTTGTAGTGGAAGGCGCCTTGGATAAGCATAAAGCTAAATTTTTAATATCCTCCTTGGATGTTGGGAGTGCTGATCAAGTCACCTGCTACCTTCCACGAAGTTCCATTACATACCAAGAAGTGAAGGATACAGTACTGCAGCTGTTTGTGGTACCACAAAGATGTCTCAGCAAAAGGCTGAATTATTGACTATTGGGTTCCAATGAAACGAGAACCTCACTGTATTTGCTGCCCATTTTATTGCAGAAGCCCATGTGCAATTAGGACAGTGACTTTATCTAAACTGATGTGTGCATCACAATGAACTCTGCAGTGAAGCCATACTTTGAGCTTTACAATGTCATGATACTAATTTTATTTGATGACGTTCCCCTGCTCAAATTGTTCAGTTTTAGCGCCATCTATCCGCCACCTTTCCTCTACTCAATACTGAGCAGAAACATAACTCTGCCATAGCTGGATCTTCTTATTGGGGGAATACACTCGTCCTGTCCAGATTCTGCCTAGTAACCCCTGGCCAAATTAAAATCATGCTCCTCGCCCTCATCTTAGTTAACCCAGCAGTCTGACTTCTGCTACGGCCCTGATTATGACAATTGTTGCAGCCTAACTACCAACCTGGACTTAGTTACGCCGATTGTCAGCAATCATCCTATTGACCTGGCCCTGGTTATGCCAATCTTTAACAATCAAACTATCAGCCTGGGCCCTCATATGAGTACCAAAGGCGCAGTCCCTATGAGGGTAATTGCTTTGAATGTAATCACCCTGGCCATCTTGCACATAGTTGTTTTAAACGTTGAGTTCACTACGTGCAACAGGATTAATTATTACCAGGGAAAAGATGGAGCGGAATAAAGATGGGTCTCTCTACCTCTCTATCCCAACCCCAAACGTCCCACCTGAACCTATTGTAGTATATCCAGCGGAAGTCTCCTAATATGATGATGGATTTTTATACCAGCAACCAGTTGGAAGACTGAATTTAATGACATGGGTGCAAGCCAAGGTCATGGCGGCTGAAGGACCTCAGGAGCAAATGAAGCTTTACGCATGTCAAATGTTTTACTAAGCTTCCTCAGACAAGCTGGATCCAGCTGCAGATGCACCTTCCTTGAAAGGTGTAAATGTCGCCCTTCCAGTAGACGCTTTTTTATTTATTTAAGGCAAGCCAACCAGGGAACAGGCATTACCAAAAGAGAGAAAGAGAAAGATTAACATGAAACTTGAGCAGGGTCAACTCTGTCAAAGAAAGTTTTCCACCTCCAGATCAGGACTCAGATTTTTCTAGTTATGTCATGGGTAAGATTTTCGTGTTATTAGACCTACTAACCGCCAATAGCTTTCTTCAATTGGAACCCTTATCAATGTGCAAAGGGTGGTAATAAAACCTAAACCCTTTAGATTGGTAGCCGTACGCCCTCCAAACTCGCCTTCCACCCTCTCCATCCAGCAGATGCTATTACCAAAGAATACCCCAAAGTTGGTGATGGTATTATGAGCTTCCTTGGGAAAAGAGATCTCATAAATGTCCATGTATTAAACAATCAATATTCTTATTATTCTGAGTGTACATATTGTGACATTTTTGTAGCAAAAAATTGAGTTTGCGCTATATTAGATATGAGAGCCCCAGTCAACATAGCTTCCACTAAGTTGGTGGCAAAGTTACCGTTAAAGCCTGATGTAGAACATTGAATGGTGTATGGGACTGCTGGAGAAGAAATAATTGTATTAGAGGGAGCATAAAGTGCAATACCTTTGCAGTTTAGGTCAATTGTTTTTGTATCCCAGCAACGTGCTAATGAACAATAATTATGACCAGTTAATCAGAACTGCTTTCATGTGACACTTTGGTGCTGTCAATAATATGATAGTAAAGACCATCAAAATTCTGGGGCAGCAGATCCTAATTTACTTTACCTCCAGCAGAGTGCCAAAGGATCTGGTGCACATGGGGCATACCAACCTTGCATAAAGTGATGGGGTGAGTCCATTTTGCTACCATCAACTAAAGAGCAGGACCCTGGCCCTCCCCCAGAAAATATATGAATATCAAGGGATTCTTCTCAGCTTCTGGGCCTATATCCATCCCTTCAAGACATCAAGTAATAATAAACACTGAGATAGAGGTGGAAGTGCCAGCCAGGCTCTATGTGAGGTCATTGGGCCTGTCAGGATTATGGGTGCATTACCACATATCTCTTGATAATTTTTGGCCATGGGACCCAAAGCTCAAGGATGTTGGATAATACCTTTGTGCTTCTGTTGGTCTAGAAATATTGTACCAGATACTCAGTCTGGTGAGGAAATTCCAAATAAAATATACCACTTTTAACTTAAAATTGAGAAAAGAAGAAAGTCAATTTTATTAGCCTTGTAGCCACAATATAAAGGAAATTGATGATGTGTCTCAGTAAAAATTCAAGCAGTCCAAGCTTATATCTATAATTTCATACAAATTGGGGATTCTCCGGCAGGGCAATTATCTCAGTCAAATAGGCTTTGCTAACCATATATATTGGGTTTTAACCACAAGATTAGATTGCTCCAAGGAAGCAATAGTTGAATGCATAAGTCATGGTTGATCCCTAAATTTGAGAGTTGTCAAATTTTGTTAGGTATTATCCCAACAGAAGTTTGGGCTATATGGTTGAATCAGGATTGATTCCTGTCAGCTGACACATCTGAATCTACCATTTTTGTAGGAATCCTGACAACACCCCCTCTAGACTTTGGCAAAGGGGGGAAACAGATGGAGAAAGCGATTGTTATGCAGTTTATGACTGTACCCTGAACAACCTCTATGATGAAGTGTTTAATGTTCTGTCTATATAGTGTTGAAGTTTAGGATTTTTTATATTACTCGCTGGTACATTTTGCACTAAATTCCAACAAACATTTGCAGGAAAAATATGATTCTCTACTGCGGGGATAAATAATTATTAGGGGGTTAGTTGATAAATATAGTAAAACAATAATAAAGTGGCTTAAAGTATTGATTTTTTAGGAGTTTTATTAGTAGTCACGGGGGTTAAGAAGCAAACCGTCTTGATATTGGGATGCTTAGGATTTAACTCATCTCAAAGCTCAAATTAAGTCAAATGAGAAATTCATTATAAGCTAGGCGCATCCAAATTAGTTAATATTGGACGTTGACCTATTGGATTGTTTGAGACTCGCCTCACTTAAATGTGAAGGCAGATGGTTAAGTGACAGCCAGGAAGATGAACCTGGGAGTCAGGTATGTTATATCTTTAGACCAATAAGAAGGCGCGTAAATAACTTCACCTTGCTGGACCCCTCCACCCTATAAAAGGTGACGGTCTCTGCAGTGTTGGTTGTACTAGTTTAGCTGTAAGATGGGGAGGGACTTCATAATGGCTCTTCTGATTCAGCTGACAATTGGTGCAGTATGAATGCCCAAACTCGTGCTATTTGCATGAGTATTAATAGAAATCTTACCCCAATTTGAGGGGTTCCATCGGGAATTGACCATGGTCTTTTTGGCCTATGCTTTCATTAATTACCTCTGAACCACTCTTATTAATACATCAGATTTGTAATTTGACAAAATGACACAGTAAGGCCCCAACCAGTTGGTGCCATTTTATTGTCAAAACCTCCAGGCTGGTGGTGGTAGAAAAGAACTAGGCCACTTAGTTAAAAAGTGTAAAAGTGTCATGTTTATCATTAAATTGAGCAATTTCTTTACTGGTTGTAGCGGACAGGTTTTTGGAAGCCAGGGCCTGAAGTTGGATGATTTCATTTGCAATGCTTCACATAGAGACTTCAGGGGCTTCTGGGGAGGCTTGACCAAGCATAGCCTGTACTTTATAAGGCAGCTGGGGATTTCTGCCGTACAACGCTTGGAAAAGGGACATGTTGGTTTTTTGATGATAACTAATCTTATAGGCCAGAATTGCGCTAGTCAAAATTGGGGCAAGTGAATGGGGCCAGTCATAGCCATTTTAGGAGGGTTGCAGTTAGAGTACCATTTGCCCGCTCAACCATTCCTTTGGTTGCAGAATGGTAGGGGGTGAAGAATACCTGTGTGGTTCCCATCAGTTTAGCAAATCTTTTACCAGCGTTGAGCGGAAATTTTGCCCGTTATTAGAAAGAATGATGTTAGGGCACCCAAGTTGGGTGATAATCCAATTATACAAAAATGTGACAGTAGCCTTTGCTGAAGCTGAGGGTAGACATATGTTTTCACTTCACACATTTTTTGGTCCACAGATAGTAGGAGAAACTGATGACCATTAGAGGATTGGGGGAGAGGTCCCACAACATCAATGCTAATAGTATGGAATGGTTCACATGGTGGAACCACTGGATGTTGAGATCAGGGATAAGCACATCTTTGCTTTTACATACCAGGCAGTACTCTAATATATCCTGGATTGAAACAAGCATCTCTTCCCAATAACACTGAGTTTTAAGCCACTGGTAGGTTTTATGAATTTCCCATGGCTTACTTGCCAATATCCCTCTAATATGACATCAATTTAAGCCTTAGGCCATACATAGGGTAACCACTTTTTAGATACAAGTTTGTAAACTGGCCATTCTTGACTTGAAGATATGCCACTTTCTTCACTAATTTTTTTGAATGTTCGGGATTCATCCTTCCAGTGATTGTATTAGTAGGTCATAGAGCTAATCCTCTCAAGATCAGTTAGAGTTAATATGGGGAAGCTGAGGTGGGCAATCCGCATTTTGGTGTATAGGCCCTGGTTGGTGGATAATAGAAAAGTCATAGTTTTGAAGTTTTACGCCCATTTAGCTAATCTCCCTTTGTGGTCCTTCATTTGTTGTAGCCATAATATGGAAGCATGAATGGTAATTAATTTAAAATAATTTCCATATAAGCAGGGTCAAAAATGCATAATAGCCAGTAGGACTGCCAAGCATCCATGCTCCATAATGCTATAGTTGCATTTGGCTCTGGTTAAAGTTTTGCTATAGTAGGCGATAGGATAGTCACTAAGTTTTTATCATGATGATATAGTATGGCTCCAATTTCTATATTGCTAGCATTGGTGAAGATAAGAAAGGGTTATCAAAATTTGGGTTAATAAGTACTGTAGAGTGGGAGAGAGATGCATAACAGGTTGAAGGTCTGCTGTTTCTCTTCTTTATACTAAAAGAATATCCCTTTCTTTATTAAATACACTAGAGGCTCAAAGGTGTCTGAAAAGTTAGTAATAAACTGGAAATAATATCCCACCATCCCCAAAAAACTTGTATGTTGCGTAGGGATTTAGGGGAGACATTTTGAAAATGGCCAGGACCTTGTCAACCATTGATTATTCTGGCTTTACTTACCTTATGGCCCAAAAAAATCCATCTCACTCTGAAAGAAAGAGCATTTTGATGGGTTTAGTTTAATGAGGATCGCTGTAACTGCTAAAAGATTTGTCTGAGGTGATCAAGATGTTCACTAAAGGTTCAAAAAAACAGTAATATTGTCAAGTTAAACTAGCATAGAGCGTTTTATATCGCATAAGGGCCCGTCCATGGCGCTTTGGAAGGTAGCAGGGGCGCTACACAACCCTTGCAACATTTTAGTGAGCTCAAATAGTCTTTCACTTGAGATGAGAGCGCATTTTTCACAAACTTCTGGTGACAAAAGAACTTGCCAGTACCCACTGGAGAGATCCATAGCCAAGAAATACTGGGACCCTGAAATCAAGTGTGAGGAATCATCTATATGTGGCAATGGATAGCTATCTTTTTGTGTGATAGAATTGAGGTGGCTATAATCCATGAAATATGTTAGCCACCATCCCTCTTTCAAATTAATAATAGTGGGGAAGCCGTGAGCTTTTAGAAAGGACTAGTAAATTGGCCTTTAACAATTGCTGTAACTCTACGGCCACTTGAGCTTCCTCCACTTTGGATTTTTGGGCATGGCCGTGATTTGAATGGAGTTTGATCCTCAGTCTCAATTTGATGATTACCACGGACATTTTCCTGTAGTCACTTGGTCCCAAAAAAATATATCACCATATTCCTCAAGGAGGTCTTTGACGTTCTGGTGTTCATTAGGGGTGAGATTATCTCCAATCTGCATTTTGACCAGAGCTATGGTGTGTAGGGGATAGAATTCTAAATCCTGTAATGAATTAAAACAGCCACATTGGCAATATTATGGTAAATAGTTTTACATAAGTAATAGGGGCATGCTGAGGGATTTGGATAGTATGATTCAGTAGATTCCCTAATAAGATAGAGATATATAAAGGGTGGTTAGCCAAGTGGGTAAAACTTCTTCCACCCTTAGTGCAGGTTTTAAGTTCGAAACCTGTACTGGCTAGAAAACATTCTTGGTGTGGTATATTTGTCCCAAGGTTGACCCACCTCAAATAATTTTTTAAAAAGATAGAGATATTTCCTAAAAGCAAGATCCAAAATCCCTGGGTAGGTCAACGCTTTCTTGATTGAATGGTCTGGGTGTCCGCTTAGCTCCAAAATTTAATTTGAGGGGTGAGAATCTGTATCTCAAATCCATAATAACTTGTGAGCCAGAGGGTATTGTAATAGGATGAGGGACATAAAGAGGGATCTCATCCTTCAGCACCCACAGCCTCTGGGGTAACTTAGTTTTTCCCCCTAAGACTTGGTATCCAACTTTGCAAATGGGGGCGGGTATTTGAGGAAGCATGTCCATTTTTGAAAGCTCCTTTAATTTTGACGTGGATCTCAAATATTAATGGAATCTGATACCCTAGTAGGGATAGGTACTTTTCCTTATGATTGATGATGCAATTGAATTCCCACATCAATTAGATCCCAATAAGCAACTCATAAGTATCATTTTCTAACGCAATGGTGGTGGCAGTAATTAAAAGTTTAAAAATTGAAGGAGTAAGGAAGAATAGGCTCCTATCGCCTTAGTTGACTGGTTATTGGCCATCTCATATTTAACATTGTGAATTAAGTCCCAAACCATTTTTATCTTTTAATAAGTTGGAAGGAAATAAAGTTAACCAGGGGACTGGTGTCTAATATTGCCAGGATTTTAAACCTATGTATGACTACCTCTACTTGAGCCACCAAATATATAAACCAGGAATTAACAGCTAGTAAAACATCATTAGGGATTTGTAGTGAAGCAATTGGAAAATTCTTCTGCGGTAAAGCTTGGGGCTGTTCAATGCATTTATAGGCTTTATCTGCTAAAGTTTGGCTTTCCATAGAAGAGCTGACCGCTAAAAATTGTTTGGGTAGACGACCATCATAAAAGAAATAAAATTGGAGATATTTTTCCTTGAATAAAAAGAGGTACTTCAACTTCTGCAGGTGCAGATAGTGAAAAATAGCTTGAAGTGTTAGGAATAGAGCTAGAACAAGAGTCTTGAGGCACTTTATCTCTGTCAGCATAGGGAGCCTCTTGCCCTATACTGACTGATCTTTTACCAACTTACGTTGAATGACGTGACAAAAGTTTACAGTTTTTTTTGTTCTCTTGTAGTGTGTGCAGTATATTTCATATGTAGGCGAATTAGGGGTGTAATGGCTAACACTTGGGGCTGGGGCTTATTGTTGTTAAAATGAGGTTGCCTGGTGGGTTTATGCAGTTTAGCCATATTTTTAAAATAGCTTCTTTGATATGGAGGAGGGAAGTCAAGTTGGATTTCACCACTTTTAGATAAAGTAGAATATTAAGAATATTTTTAAATGCTGAAAACGAGGCAGTGATAGCATGTGTGCCAGCTCTCATCACTCTCGCTGAGCATCAACTTGCTCAATATGCTGAGGCAATGGACGCCTCCAGCCTCATTAACAAAGAAAACTCACAATTATACTTTTTTATGCCACATGTCGCTGATGCCCCAACCCCTATGTTGTCCACCATGGTCCGCCAGCTTAAGTGGGTGCCAGACAAAAGTTTTCCCAAAGCTTCCTCACCTTCTGATATGGCTTCCTAGGCTGATAACTTAGAGGCTATATTGAAAAAATTATTTCTCATAATTCCTATATTTGGCTCATTTGCAAATAAAGATGCATGGCGGCTCCCTCTTTTGGGTTGGGCACCACTAGTGCTAAAAAAAGAGGTGATGATAGCATCATTTTAATGTAAAAAAATCTATCTGTGATTAGCATTTGAGCCTTGAGGCAAAAATAATGAGCGAACTTATTGATAGGTTCTCCCCAATTAATCCTGATTCCCATGAAGGTCTGTTTTCAGTTGAATAGAGTTAGGTCGCTCCCAAATTTTCAGAGCAAGACAGGCTTGGCGTCAGTCCAAATATGGCAATGCATTAGATGGGTGACCATAGTGTCTTGAGCCATGCAACTAAGAAAGTTCATCAGGTTTTAAGCCATTGATGATTGGTCACTTCCTCCATAAAGATTTCAAAGCAATATAAGAAAGAGAAGATGCTTCCCTCTACTGAGACGTACTTTTTTTAACAAAGGTTTAAACATACTCCTTGGGGGTGGAGGCTGAACATCATTAAAGAATACTGGGACTGCACTTTCACCTAACAAAGAAGTGGTATCTCAGAATACACTTGAGGAGGAAGTGCATCCAATTGACTCTGCAGATCATTAATATTGTCAATTATTAAATCTACTCGTTCATGAGCGTTTTTGGTGGCCAATTTCGTGGCAAATAGTTGGTTTAATTTCTGCGTTATTTATCTACTAAAGTGGTATTGGCTTTTTGGAGTTCAATTTAATGTGTTTGATGGCGAGCAATTTATGCTCCAAGCCACATATCACAGCAGTTAGGGCTGCCATGTTCTCAAGGCGTTCATGATGGGCGGTTATTAAATTTTTGGGAGAGAGGGGAACTCCATCCAAAGTGAATTGAACTCCTTGGGTGACGCGTTCCAAAAGGACATCAAAGAACTTAACTTGCTAAATTAACGCCTGGAGGCATTTATCAAGATTCATGGGTCAACACTAGGTCCCAGAGATCCACTTGGCCAAGGGGTCCCCATCCACCATCATGTCCATCATGACCAGATGGTCCCATTCACCATCACGGCTATCATAACCAGAGGGTACGTGCTCACCAGGAACTCCTTGAAGCTCTGGAGTATGGAGACTATTCTCTCCCCATAATTCATAGATCATTTCCTCCAATTATTGGAAGCGTTCATCCACAGAGGTGATATAGTTATCAATTTCAGGGCGTACTTTGTGGGTATGATCTACAACCTGGTTATGGATAATGACATCTAGTTGATTAAAACGAGTAGTAAATTACATACAAAAAAACTCGTGACTCCTTGATCCAGACATGTTAACACATCTTGTATTCCACTAATAAGCTGCCAATTTTCCAAAAAAAGCATTTTGGTTTTCACTGCCAAACTGGGAGGCAGTTTGATAGAATTAGAGGAGCTGCAAGTGTATGGTCTCTGATAACTGCAAGTGGCGGAGAAAAATAATATGATGGAACCCCGCTACTTGAAGTAGATGGTATAAGGTGGGATGTAAGAAGTGATTCATATAGCATTCTGTAAGTCCAGCTCCAACCTGTTCTATAATGAGTGAAGGACTTTAGGCTAATACTATCATAGGGGCTAGCACTGCAAGAGCCCATCTTTTATCAGCTCATCCTTCATGGACAAAGGCCCTGGATAAGAGGAACTGGTGAGTTTTAGCGAAGTCTGACAAATGTAAGTTGCATTGTTTGGCGGACGGAGCATGGAGGGTCATTTTCATTGATGGGGGGAATAGAATATTACGATTGGACATTGTATCTCATATGTACATATTGATTGCCCAGTCACTGAGACGGGTGGCTACACAACATGAGGCGTTTATCAAAGCTAAATCGTTATTGTCCATTGTTTATTATATTTTAGTTTTTTATTTCATATTAAAACTGTGAACTTGGTGTGTACCTGGCAGGGAGCACCAGTTTTGTTGGGACCACAGGGGCTGATACCACATATCACTTAATATTTGAGGTCAGGGGACCTGAAGCTCCTGGGTGCTGTATTTATCTATTTTCTGTTCTTGGCCAAAAAGTCTTTAATCTGGATACTATTTCAGGAGTGGTAAATCCTATATAAAAAACATCTCTTTGTTGATAGAGGTAGGCCAATTTGACTTAAATTGTCAAAGAAGAGAGTAGAGTTTATTAGCTTATAAGTCACAAAATATAAGGATGATCTGGGAGGTTTTTCAGTGAATCTCCAAGCAGTCAAATCTAAGATCCATAATTTTTACAAATCAGGTATTCTGCGTCAGGCTAGTTATCTCAGTTTAATTAGATTTGCTCACCATATAGATTAGGTTTAAACCATGAGATTAGGAAGCTCCATTTGAGCAATAAAAACCGCATAAGTTGGGGTTAATCCACGACTTTAATTGCCCTTGAATTTTGCTGGGACATCCCCAATAGATGTTTGGGCTAATCTGGTCAGATTGGGATCAATTCCCTTTAGCCAACACATCCAAATCTTCAATTTAGGTAGGAATCCCAACAGGGGCAATGATTGAGTGCTGATATATTGAAATGGCTTGATCTTAAAATTGGCAATTCATTCAAGCTTCTAAAACTTCTTGGATGGTTTCTATCATTTAGTCCCAGTAACAACCTGTCTTTAGCCACTCGTGAGTCTTCTTTACTGCCTCATGTCCCACAGTCACATGGCCCTCTAATGTCACAGATTCAGCTAAGAAGAACTAGACTGGGCTCCCAGTCAGGTTGCGTGAACACCCAGTGGAGGGCCCAGAATGCTAAAGGCATAGCGGTCCAATCAACTAATAAAAGTAGGGTTTTATGGGAGATGTGAGGAAAGTAAAAGTTCAGTAACGTACTAAAGGCCCCCAAGAAAACCAGATGGCTGCATTGGGGGCAACCGTGAGTCTTTTGGGGGCAACCCCCAAGGGTGGGAGAGGCAGAGAGGACGATGACTCCTCCAGGGTTCACGGTTGCTGGCCTTCAGATTCATATAGGGAGGCTTGCGTGCCAGCATGGGATGGCACAGAGGCCATCGCATGATTAGAAATGTGAGCGGAGATATTAGACCCATGAGAGGGGTTGGGACTGAGCTTCCCCTGGAGGGGGCACTCTAGGTCCCACTGGCGGGCTGACCCAGCGGTGGCTGAGGCAGCTATGGGAGCCAAGTCCACGAGTGGCAGGGCAGGGGCGCTCATGTGCTGCTCTAGCTGGGGAGCAGTTTTGGAGGACTTGGCAACTGAATGGATGGAAGGGTCTCTGTTAAACGGACATGATAAAACAAACTAAGCAGCAGGTTCATCGCCGGGGGTTAGGCAGATTATCATGCTTATGATATGCTGACGTGTGGTGGAAAAAGAGCGACTGGATAACACAGTCAGTGAACATCAGCAGGAGACTTGGGTGATGGCGCATTTTTCCATATTGATTGGCGAAATTTTTATAAAAAGAAGAGGTGGACGGAGACTGCGTCAAGCTAGACAGGGAATTTGGATTTTATTAAGCGAAAAGAAAGAGAATTAACTGACAACTACCACCAGCTGGGGCAGTTGCCTTAAGAACTGGGCTGAATAAATGGGGGATGTATTAAGGGATTGGTTGTTTGGGGTTAGCAATGGGATTTGGTTGGCTGTCTCAAAGGGGGGTAGAATGCTGCTCCAGATTTTTGGCAAAAGTCAAGAAAACTTTTGCAAATTTTTCCCGGATTCTTGAGGTCAAACCAAGTTGATACTACCAATCTGGGTTCTGGTGACCTGAGTCAGCCTGTTTGCATGGTTTGGGAGGTCCAGATTTGTCCCAGGAGGCAGGGGTCCTTGGATTGTATTATTTGTAACTTGAGCTGATCCCTTGATTGGACTACTCATGCGATTTGAACTCCATGGATCCATTTTGGAGCGTTGGGGCAGATGGTCTGAGTCATTTAGGCCCTGGTTCAGGAACTGAGCTATATCCTGATCTGATTTCTGGAGCAGGCCAGTCCAGACTGGCTCCTCCAGTCCGGAATTTGCTGGATGGGCTCCAATGTTGGGAATTGCCATTTTCCCAAAATTTTGATATGGTTTATCTGGGGAGTGGGTGGTCCCAGGGCCTCTCCAGGCCTCCTGATGTGCGTTATCTCCATGCAGACCCCTTCTATCAAACTTACCAGGGTTGAGGAGGGGGGAAGAGGTGGGAGTGTGATATCTTTGGGTGGAAAAGAAGTCACTCAGCGCTCATCTACCACATGGGCTTAGTCGCCCAGCTGTGACAGAGGGTCCACTGGAGCCTTGGGGCCCCTTTTCGTCTGGAAGGTGTGCTGATCCCTATCCAGTTTCAAGGACTGGTCCCCAGGACTTACATCTAAGATAGCGTTAGTTTAAGTAGAAGGTCGTAATTAGGGGAGCTATTTATTATTTATCCTTTTATATAGTAGCTGTCCTTTATCTGAGTGTCTCAGGTCATCTTCTGGAGCTTGTCTTAAATCTTGGGTGTCCAAATCCCACCGTTCTGGATGACCAATTAGGTCATACATTCTGTCTTCCTCTGGTATTAAGGCAGCCAGTATAGGCATTCTTGAGTGACACCAGCATTCTGATGAATTGCTCCCATGCGATAGACAATAGTAAAATTCTAGCTCTGCACTATTAGAGCCCATCTGGCTAAACGGCCATCTGGGTCATTCATCTGCTGAAGCCATGATAGCGAGGAATGATCAGTGATATTGCTAAAGTGGGTGCTGTGGAGGTATGGCCAAAGGGGCTTGATTGCTAACAAGACAGCCAGGAATTCTTGTCTGGTAACGCTATAGTTCCATTTGGCCTTGCTTAAGGTCGTACTGAAATAAGCTTCTGGGTGATTGACCTGGTTTGCATCATTCTGGGCTAGGATGGCCCAACGGCAATATCACTTGCATCAGTGAATAACAAGAAAGGTTGATCAAAATGCAGATGGACTAAAATGAGTTTAGTCAAAGAGCGGTCTCCATGCATTAAAAGTTTGTTCTTGTTGCAGTTGCCACTAAAAGGCACGTTCTTCTGAAGGAGGTAAAATAGGGGCTTTTCTAGGCCAGCAAATTGTAGTATAAACTGACAACAATAGCCCACCATGAAAAGGCATATCTGAATATCACTCAGGCTTTTGGGGAGCAACATTTTTTTAATGGCGTCAACTTTATCCCTTATTGGCTGGATGCCATCTTTTGGCATCTTATGTCTGCAAATTCCATTTTGGACTGGAAAAAGGAGCGCTTCAAAGGTTTGAGTTTTTTCAAAGCATTCCTGAGACAAATGAAGATTTTCTGAAGGTGCTCCACGTGATAATTGAAAGTTTGTGATAATAAAGTGATATTATCAAGGCATACAAGGACACATGATAACTTCAAATCTCACGAGGATCTCATCCATGGCGCATTAGAAGGTGGCCGTCACGTCACAAAGACCCTGGGATATCTCATGGGTTCAAATAGCCTTTGTTGGCTTTGAGCACACAATTGGCTTAGCCTTTTGGGGTGAGCTCCACATGCTAATATCCACTGGAAAGTTTTATCGCGGAAAAGTATCATGACCCAGTGAGAAGGCGGAGAGAGTTGTAAATTAGAAGTAAAGGATAACTGTCTTTCTTAATGATGTAGTTGATCCAGTGATAATCCATCATTACCCAATGACTGCTATCCTTTTTTAAATCAATAGGAGGGAAATTCTAGGGCTGTGCGAAAGCACCATCAGTCCATCCTCAATTAGTTTATTTGAGTTCTACCACCATCTGGGCCTCTTCAACCTTACTTTTTGGTAAGGTCAGGACTATAAGTGGGAGCATCCCCAGTTTACATGATTTAGAGCCCCACTCATTTTTCTGAATTATAACCAAGTCTAGAAATGATAAGAGTACAAATTTAATAATCCTTAGACCTGCGCTGTTGTTCTTTTAATGAGCTCCTTTCCAAAACAGGTTCAACTAGATCCACTGATGGGGGAATTTCCAAACCAAAATCCTTTAGAATTCCAAAACTGTGGACATCTTTAACAGTGTAAGTCCAGGGGAACATCCCCTTTGAGTGGATCTGGCGAAGTTTCCCAATTCCAAATAAGAAGGGTCCAAAGAGGGCGGATATACCCCTCGTCACCCAGGGCGACCTCACCCATGTGGTAGACAAGTGCTGAGTAACAGCGCTCCCTATGAAGGTTTCTCCCCTAGTTCCCACACTTGCCTCCGCTGAACTAGTTTGCTGAATTGAGGAAATCTGCGCTGGAATCATCAGTAACCATCTTCCCCACGAGTGGGAGGGATTTTATAAACTGAGTTTGCTGAATCCTCAGAATCAAAGCTGAAATGTCTGAATAAATGGGAATAAAGCCTGACGGGTGAGAAACTTATAGTCAAAAAGAGACAAGTATTTAAATTTTTTGTCAAAATTTCCAATGGCATTGAGCCATCAAGCAGTACAATTGTTGATGCCAAACTCCCCTTTAATCATCAAGGACAATCCCTGATGAGCAGTGTCGGGACTTTGGGGGAGGAACTCCAACCCAGCCCCTATTAATTAGGGCCACAATGCCCCCAGCGAGTTAATAGGCCATTAAGGCCCAAAGTAAGGCTAAAAGCGGAAAGGACATAGGTGAGAAACGGTGTGTTTAAAATAATCCTTGAGTATTTATAGAACCTCAATGGATTGAGAACGGGTGGATTTGGCATTGATTGCCAAAGCTGAAAGAATATACTAACAAGATAATTGGGTGCATTATTATCATAAGTCGCTGGTGCGCCCAAAATGGGTAATTGATTAGGCGCGTCAGATTGTAATTACTCACAGCCCAATTGATTATTTGGCATCCTCATCATTAGTCGCCGGTGCCTCATTTATTTATAAATTATTATTGGGGTTGATCCCCAATACTTCAGATTGGGAATACCCCAAGTTAATGGGGTGCCCAATCTGGCATCCGCCTGTAGGCAGGTCACGACCCCTAGTTGGGGCTTCCCCCAATAAAGGGAGAACCCTGACAGAGCCCCCTCCAAGCCTCGACTAGGGGTCAGAGCTGAGGCGGGGGCACCAGATCTGGGGTGGCAGGGAGGAACGGGCTAAGGTAGCTATCATGGACTCAATGGCAGTATCTGGCGAGCATCATCAGGGAGTGGCCCTGGCATTGGCGTAAGAGCCAGCATTGGTGCTGGGGCCAGCATTGGAATTGGCACCTGGCATTAACACTGAAGCTGGCATCAGTGTGAGGGCTGGCATCTAGAGGAGGTCCCAGCATCAGGGGTTGACACCTGGCATCAGCGCTGGGGCTGGCATTGGCATAGGGGCCATCATTGGGAGGAGGTCCTGACATTGGGGTCAACACCCAGCATCAGTGCTGGGGCTGGCATCAGTGTAAGAGCTGACATTGTGGATGACATCCCCGGTAACCTAAGCTTGACCACCCAGGCTAGTTTTGGGGGCATTATCCCCCCTCATCCTGGCTTGTCCTCTTGGGTCAGAGACCAGGGACCGCCCCTCCTCCTTCTGATTTAGCCCTAGCTGAGAACTCAGGGGCCCCTGTAGTGAGCACCACTGTTAGGACTTCAGTGGAGGAACTACAACCTGGCCCCTATTAATCAGGGCCCTGATGCCCCCAGTTAGTTAATAGGCCATTAAGGCCCAAAGTAAAGCTAAAAACGGAAAGTAGAAAGATGAGAAACGGTGTTTTTATTAAAATGATCCTTGAGGTATTTATAGAACCTCAATGGATCAGGAATAGATGGATTCGGCATTGATTGCCAAAGCTGAGAGAATACAATGATACAAGTGGATTGGGCACATCATTGGCATAAGTCACCAGTGCACCTGAAAGGGGTTAATTGATTGGGCGCATCATATGTTAATTCCCCACAGCCCAATTGATTGTTTGGCATCCTTGGCATTAGTCACCAGTGCCACATTTATTATTAAATTATTATTGGGGTCAATACCTGATATTTCAGATCAGGCTTACCCCAAGTTAATGGGGAGCCAATCTGGCATCCACCCATAGGTGGGTTGCAACCCCTAGTCAGGTCTTCCCCTAATAAAGGGAGAATCCTGACAAGCAGGTACCACCATCAGGGACTGTTTCTGACAGTTCAAAGCCCCCATTTCAAGAATTGGGATTGGTGCCTGATGTAACTCATTTGGTCAAATCAACGCCCCAGTGACCGGTACAAGCAGGTTGTCCATCCCAAAACCGTTTCCAACTGTTAGGACTGCCCCTATATGGGGTGTCCCTGAAGGATTCCCCTTGCCCATCAGGCAGATGCCGTCACACGAACTGATGTAAATGTAGTATATCCTCAGGTTAGGCGTTCACGGATAAACTAATAGTGACTCAGACTGCCACCAAATCCTTTGATGTCATTTCAGATTAGTATCATTTCCCTCACCCCTGAAAATTTTCCAGGTCAGGTCAAATTTGAGGGCCCCACTCCGTTCTTTGACAAGCTGACCCTAATAACACTATTTTAATCAGTTGTGTCACACTGAGGATATTGTTGATTAAGTTTTTAAATCTTTGCTTTTATATAATTCCCGCTAGTACCCAAAGTTTTAATATTTTACTCCAATCCTTATTGCCAGAGTTCTGATGGCACTAACTTGGTGGACCGTTGGCCCCTATACTGGATGGGCTATACTAGTTTTGATGATCACAATTGCTCCCATCATAGTCAACTGGATCCATTATGCAAGAAATTTCTGCGAATTTAATCCTGTTATTGAAGCCATCCGCTATCAGGATATCAGAATCTTGTGACCTCACATATCTCACCTTCAAGCAAGGATCTGCCTCTTGTCTCAGCTTTGGTGATGAAACCTTCCACTGGAGAACCCAAAGTAGTTAATCTAGTAGTGCAACACCCTGCAGTAAGTCCCACAGGGTCTGGGGTTGTATCTGTTTGGCTTATTGCAGGTTTCCTTTTTACGCTCATCTCACATTAGTAAGTCATTATTGCCCAATTTCCTGCACCATACAACGTCGTTTGAGCGGCAATGCCTCTGGCATTCTGGCTTGCTTTTTGGGTGCTTATGCATCCCAAGTGGCAGGCTGGTCTAAACTTCTTATGCCGTTTTTCTGACATAATTGACCAGCCATTTTTACTATTATTTCCGCTTTTCTCTTTGAGTTGGGTGCTGTAGTGGTTACCCTTTATCAAATTAATGTGCAGTCAGTAGTTTGTTTTCTGTTGTTTGTTTTCTCAGTCATTAATTTTGTGAGCAGCATTTGCAATGCTTTGGAGAACCTTCTTCATGGCAGCAGTGTCATGGTAAAGCCTGACATTAGAGTAATTCCTGAGATTTCAGATACAATTCTTCAGATCAAGAGGATTTTTGCTGAAGTTAGATCGATTATTTTCTTATCAAACCATAATTGTAGTGAGTTTTGTTCAATTAATCTGCTTAAATTAACCTAATTGCAATGACATAGAGTCAATTAATCGCACCAAAATGAATGTACAATGAGACTGAGACGATTCTTACTGCTTTAAAAAATCCAATGCAAGGCGCAATCCCATAAGCTCAAAAAAATTATAGTTCTCTGTACAAAAACAAATTAAGCTTAGGAAAGTCTAGGAAGTTGGATGGGATATAAAACTAGATTATTCAGATGGTTAGGCTTTGCGGTCAATAAAATATTATCATATGCTAAACCCTTTAAGTAACTATTTTCATTATAACAGTTTCATATATCGTATAGTAAACAAGCTATACAGTTTAACAATTATTCCATAAACCTATAACCATAGGTGACAAAACACCTACACCTGAACAAATCCCTTTTCTATTACTTCAACGTCCAAATATAGCTGGTGTACAAGCATTAACAGGAATGGGAGTGGTTGAAGAAATCCCTCCTTCTTTAGGGCTAAACTGCCCAATTGCCCTTGCCATTCTCTATATGGTACGCACTGCCCCTTTGTTATCCTGGACCTTTATCTCAGAGTTAGCAAGTTCACGGCTTTCTATCACAAACTGGGATAAAGTAGTACCAGTCCCTGACAATCATAGCACCCTGATTGCTACTCTTCACTCAACTTATGCTCAAGAATGGAATCCAATTGTTCCCTCCTGAGATATTGCTAAATTATGTCCTCAACGCCATTGCTGAGGTGCAAATGCATTCTGCCATTGCCCTTAATATTGCCGCTGAACTATTAATGCCCAACAAGGTGTTGCCCTCTTGGATGCAGTAGAAGGAGATGCCCATAAGTGGGTATGAGGACTTCTGTGTTCCAATGCACATGTGGGAGATTCTACCTCACTTGTCGCAGCAGTATCAACAGCTTTGAAATCCTCTGTGTCACGTTATGAACGTTTATTTCAATTGCTTTCCTCTATGTCTGAAGCTTCTAGCTTGGCCTCTTTAATCACAACCTTCCATGAACAGCCCCCACGCTTGAGTTCTCTAATGATATTCTTTAATCATTCTTTAAATCAGTGTTGGATTCTGCCTCTGCCCATCACTAAGTTTGGCTCACCCCTATGGGGACATTGGAACAAATGTGTAAGGCTGTGACCTCCATTAATGCCTCCCTTCACCATGCTCCCCGCTTTTAAGTGGGAAATTATATGATTGTGCTACCCAATGACAACTCAGATTCTGTTTCTAACGTTGAACCAGTATTGGTACTGGCCCCAGAGTCAGCCAAAATTCCCATGCCCAAGTCATATTATCCTGGTTCACCTATTAGTGAATCATTAAAAGCCCAGATTGAAGTAGCAGGTTCCCAGAACCTTACTCTTCTCAACTTTACTCCCAAAAAGGACCCCAACATTCCCCCTGATTTACTATCTATCTCTTCAATTACAGCGGAGATGACCAGATCTACTAATAAAATAAAACTTCACCTACATTTTATTGCCCATGAATGTTAGTATCAGAGCACACCACATACCCTTTAAGGCTTTGGTAGATACCAGCGCAGCGGGTAATTTTATGAGTGTAGAGCTAGCCCACCAGTTGGATCTTGACCTGGACTTAGGTCCTTCAGTGATGGTTGCTTCATCAGCCTCCCAGCCCTCATACTTCATCTGATGGTCAGTACCTTTCTTAGTTCATCAGTTTAGCTTTTATTATCAGTTTTCCGCAATGCCAAACTTGGTGTTTCCAGTAATTTTGGGGGTAGGATGGTGGTGCTGACAAAATGGTAGAATTCAACTGGAGTCTAATATGTTGTCATTTGCTAATGATCAAACAGAGAGGGAGTTTCCTCTTGTAGATACCCTTAAAAAACTCAAGGCCGCAGTTCCATCACTTCCCTCATTTCCCCTGCGGGCCTACTGTCAGATTTTCCTGAGGCATTGATGTGCTATTTGGTATCTTTGATTCTGATAAGGCGGACTGTCTCCCTCCTCATACTAAATTCGATTTTAGGTTTATAACAATGGTGCAGTTGGTGAGTATTAACTGTCCTTTGTACAAACACAGCGGAGTAGGAGGCTGCTTTTAACGCTTGGTTGGACGATATTCTTAAGAAATTATGGTTATTTAAAGAGGCATCACCAGTTTTTTCTCCCATCATTTTTTCCAAGAGGGCAATGGTTCCCTCCGCCCATGCATAGATTATGGTCACCTGAATAAAATTAAAAATCATGATCCCTACCCTTTACCCCTGGAGCAAACTATTGGTCGAGCAATTGTCAAGTTTCGTTTGTTCTCTAAGCTTGATCTCATTAATGCCTTTAACCAAATTCAGGTGATGGAAGGTCAATAATGGCTTATTGCTATCCAAAATGAGAGATATTTTTAATTTCAGTAATGCCCTTTGGGTTGAACAATGCACCAGTCACACTTCAAAGAATGATTAATAGTGTGGCGGGTGAACTCCAATTCACTTGTGCAGCCACATATATTGATGAATTTTGGGTCACTCCCTAACCCCTGAACAATATGCAAAAGGCTTGGAAGAAGTAGTGGCTGCTTTTCACAAGGCGAGGCTGTTTGTCAAGCCTTCAAAATGCGAGTCTTATAGGGAGGAAGCTATCTTTTTAGGTAATCTAGTCTTAAAAGATGGATAAGCTATTTTTCAAACAAGTTGGACGCCATCCACGAATGGTCAACACTAACAACCCAAAAATATATAAGAAGATTTTTGGGCACCATCATTTTTCTAAAGAAATTTTCCCCAGCCCTCTCCCAGTTAGCCGCTCCACTTCACCCACTCATGGGTGAGAATGTTCCCTTTTGTTGGACACCCAAGTGCCAGCAGGCGTTTGATTCAATTAAAGAGGTGTTCTTATCACCCCCATTATAAAACATGCTGACCCGCTAAACCCTATATCATTACATGTGATGCCTCATCCATTGCAGTTGGGTTGTTCTGCTTCAGGAGCAAAATGGTTTAGAGCATCCAGTTAATTACTTTCCCATAAGTTCTCCTCTACTGAACAATCTGGGCTATCTACAATAAGGAGTTGGCAGCCATAACATGGCCTTTGACTCATTAGTGGTATCTGTTACCAGGAGCTCAGCATGAGTTAACAGTGCGTATGAATCACCAAGCCTGCTGTATTTTCATAAACCACAGAAGTTGGCTCATGGGCAAGCTCATACATATCAGGATTCGTGTAGGTTCAACTTTAAATAAGTTTTTGTTAAAGGTGAGTTAGACATGAACCCCAATTTCCTTAGTCATAACCCTGCTCATTTCCCCACGGACTCAGATGAAGCAGACCTGGTCACCGTAATTCCTACCACCCAGCTATCCATTGTACCTCCCGTGGTCTCATCAGTAGACTTAGCTCCTGATGCGCCTCTTATTTCACGAGATTTAGAAGCTCAGATGACCTGTCCCAAAGGAGTGGAGTTATTAGACCAATTGTCCCTTCCAACTCACAAATATCCCTATATTTCTTGATGGAGGGTCTTATTTATTTTCAGTTGTGGGTGTGGGTTCCTCCTCTCTTTAGAGCTGAGGTGTTTTAAGCTCATCACGACCCTCCCACAATTTGTCATCTGGGCAATAAGAAATGTATTGACTTGATTAAGCGTACTTATGATTGGGCAGGCTTATCAAAAAAGTACCAGCCTAAATCACCGATTGCATTACCTGCGTGCAGGCCAAATCTGATCAATAAGGAAGTTATGGTCTTCTTTATCATATACAACAGGCGGAAGGTCCATGGACACCATTGTCCATGGACTTTATTGTCAAACTTCCTTGTTCTAACAGTTTTACTGCGGTGATGGTGGTGTTCAATTGTTTTACAAAATTTTCCATATTTATTCTATGCTCTTCCATGATTTTGTCAGAGAAAACTGCTTGACTCTTTGTGCGCCATGTGTTTTCTATGTTTGGAAGCCCTCAGGAGATCATTAGTGACTATGGTTCCCAGTTTACAACACAGTTCTGGAATGAGCTTTTATCCATTCTAAAAGTTTACACTCTTCCATTCCACAACATATCATCCCCAGTCCAATGTACAAACTGAGCATGTTAATAAAATTTTAAAACAGTACTTGCGCTGATATGCTGTTGCCATGCAGGATACCTGGGCCAATGACCTCCCACTCGCTCAACTTGCCTATAACAATGGAACTTATGCCTCTATGGGGTTTTCTCCCTATGAAGCAACATTAGGGTATAACCCCTCATTTTCAGTCAGTCCTTGTTTGTGTCCAGAGGTCCCAGATGCCACAGATCATTCAGTGCACATTTGGTCTACTCAGTCCTTTGTGAAGGAGCATCTCACTAAGGCTATCAGTGACTTTAAGCAGTTTGCAGATCAAAAGTGGCTTCCTGGCCATGAAATGGTGGTGGGTTCATATGTCATGCTTGATAAGCGCCATTTGCAGATGCAGGTACCCCCCTGGAAGTTTTCAAGCAAGCGTTCAGGTCCCCACTTGGTGGAGGAAGATTTGGGCAATGGTGCTTTCCAGTTAAAGTTGCCATCTCACTGGAAACAGCATCCCGTCTTCCATGTATCTCAGCTGTCCCCATTCAAGGGGACTATCCTTGCGGATCCTGAGCTGATATTAATTGAGGATGCAGAGGATGCCGAAGTGAAGAGCATTTTAGCATCCCGCAAATCTTGGAGGTCAATTCAATATCTCATCACTTGGAAGGGTTATCCAGCCTATGATAACAGTTGGGTCAAGGCCCACAATTGCACAAACTGCATGGAACTGGTCGAGGCGTTTCATGAGTCCCATCCCAATGCTCCCTTCCCCCCCAAAAAAAGGTTATAACTTTAATGGCAATCAAGTTACCCAAGGCTCACAAAAATGTAGCCCTCACGCAGTTTCCCGGTGGCGCCCCTCCTCTAGCAAAAGTAAAGACTAATTTAAGTCCAGGGGAACGTCCCTTTGCGTGGATCAGGCGATTTTCCCATTTCCAAATAAGAAGGGTACAATGAGGGCGGCTGTTCCTTTTGTCACTCAGTGCGACCTCACCCATGTGGTAGATGAGCGCTGGGTAACAGCGCTCCATCTGAAGATTCCTCCCCCAGTTCCCATGCTTGCCTCCACTGAACTAGTTTGCAAAATTGAGATAACTGTGCTGAATTCATTGAAACCATATTTTCCATGAGCTGGAGAAATTTTTAGAAAACTGATGGTTCCAAATCCTCAGAATCAACGCCAAAATATCCAAAATAACTGGAATAAAGCCTGATGGGTGAGAAACTAATAGTCAAAACGGGACAAGTATCAAATCCTTAGTCAAAATCGCTGATGAAATTGAGCCATTGATCAGTGTAATTGCTGATACCAAACCCCCCTTGAAATCATTGGGGACAATCCCTGATGATCAGGTATCACCATCAGGGACTGTTGCTGACAGTTCAAAACCCCCATTTCAAGAATTGTGATTGGTGCCTAATGCAACCCATTTGGCCAAACAAACTCCCCAGCAACTGGGTACAGGTGGGTTAGCCATCCCAAACCCATTTCTGACCCTTTGGGACCGACCCTATGTGAGGTGACCCTGGGGGATTCCCGTTGCCTGTTGGGCCATATGCCATCACACTAACTGAAATAAATGTAGTAGAGCCTCAGGTTAGGCTTTCATGGCTAAACTAATAGCGACTCAGACTGCCACCAAATCCTTTGATGTCATTTAAGATTAGTATTTTCCCCCATCCCTGAAAATTTGCCAGGTTAGGTCGAATTTGAGGGCCATGATCCCTGCTTTGACAAACTGAGCCTAATAAACACTATTTCAATCTTTTGTGTCACACTGAGTAAATTGTTGGTTGATTTTTAAACCCTTGCTTTTAAATAAATTCCTGCTAGTACCCAGATTTTTTATTTTACTCCAATCCTTCATGCCAAAGTCCCAATGGCACTAACTTGGTGGCCCATTGTCCCCTATACTGGATGGGCCATACTAGTTTTGATGATCACAATCGCTACCACCATATACAACTGGATCCATCATTAAAGATATTTCTGGGAATTTAATCCCATTATTGAAGCAATCCGCTATCAGGATATTATAATCCTGTGGCCTCACATATCTCACCTTTAAGCAAGGATCCGCCCCCTTGTCTCAGCTTTGGTGATGAACCCTTCCACTGGAGACCCTGAAATAGTTAATCTATTAGTGAACCCCCTGCAGTAAGGTCCACAGGGTCTTAAGTTGTATCTATTTGGTTTATTGCGGTGTCCTTTTTACGCTCATCTCACATTAGTAAGTCATTATTGCCCAATTTCCTGCACCATGCAACGTCGTTTGAGCGGCAATACCTCTGACATTCTAGCTTGCTTTTTGGGTGCTTATGCATCCCAAGTGGCAGGCTGGTCTAAACTTCTTATGACGTTTTGCTGACAGACAGCCTCTAATGGTAAAAGGCAGACAAATGTGGTGGGATTATCTGGGCTCACTATCTTAGGTTTATCAGTAAGTCTAGCCAACAACACTAGTATAGATCTGGTATAGGCAGTATCTAGAATCACAAGACAAGTTAGAACCTCCTTGGCGGAAGGGTTGTCTAGACCTCAGATCTCCAGCAGGTATCCAGAGAGGATGTTAACATGACCAGGTATCAACATTAACTTGGAACTCTAGAGGTATAGTGGTCGCCCTAGGTAATTAGATCAGCATGCCTTCATTGCCATCAATGGCAGGCGGGGCAACCAGACCTGAAAGCCCCTTACATGATACTCAAGTAAATAATTTGCCCTCACTCTCTAGTAGGCAAGCCCAGGCCTTAAACTCCACTTTATAGTTGCGGGAAGTTTTAAAGATTAGGGGAACCCAATATTCCAGTAGGGATAAAAATCTTTCAACATAATGTACCACTACAGAGTATTCTCTGAGAAACTGAGTTCCAAGAGGAAGATCATAGCTTAAGTTATCCAGTGAGATGGTGAGGGCATTTACAGAAAGCTTCTAAATTGGAGAGGTAGGGAAGAATAGACCTTTATGAATCATGTACACTGAGGTTCAGTTATGCTGTACTCCATATAATGCAGCAAATCCAGAGCAATCTTAATACATCTCATCAACTTAAAAAATTAACATTTATGGGGAACTACTGTCAATGATGACGAGAATTGGAAATTCTATGAATTCAAGCAGCAACATGGGTAAACAGACTTCTGAACTGTGGAGATAGCGTGAGAAACATCGAGGAGTCATCAGAAAAAAAGTAAGCTGCATCAATTTTTCTATTATCATCAGGTACTGAAACTTCTTCTTCAGGTACAATAGCTCTAGGTTCAATAGAGGTCATGGATGGTTCTTGAGGCGTGGTAGGGATGTCAGCATGGAGCGCCTCGTCCTTCATTCTGATGGCCCATTTCCCACCTCCTTGGCAAGTTGTTTCTAGCATGTCTCAGCGCTGTGATGGAAGCCATTGCAGTAAGTACATTGGGCTCAAAGGTTTTTCTGGTTATCAACAACATGGACCCAAGAATAGTTAAAGGAGGCAGAGGTGGTGGCCTTAGGGTCTAGTGTCATCTTAAGGATCTCATTAAGTGCTTCTTTGATTTCCTGAATGCAAGTAAAACCGTTCTTTTGGCCGATCATATGCATTTGAACCTTTGGATAAGACCCCAGTGTGGAGATGACAGCGGTAATGGCGTCATCCCAGGTAATGTGATTTGTGATTACTAAAGCTGCACTTGGGCATAGAATTAGCTGGTGAATCCCATAGGGCTCTCTCCTTTGCTCCAGCAAGATACCTATGAATGCTTGTTTTTGATTGTCCAGGGTTTGGTTGCTGCAAAATTCTTGGACTAGGGCGATCTGGACTTGTTCTCAGGTGTGGCATTCTTTTAAATGTGGAGTCATAATCTCCCAAATGGTGCTTTTATGGAAAAAAACATTGTTCACTTTTTGCCAGTCAGTGGACTCTTCCATAAAGATCTCATACGCATACAAGAAAGAGGATATAGTTTTTTGGCCAGTGGTGAACTTCTCATAAAAACCAGGTTTAAAATTAGATACAAGAGGAATTTAGAGGGTATTGACACCAGTAATTGGTGCAGGCTCAGAAATCTTGGTTTCCGCATAATTGTGGGAGGCCTACTAATTCAACCATCATCTTAGGCCCTCGAGGTCCTCATGGATATAATCCCAATTTCAGTTGAGAAGGAGATAAACGCCTTGTGAGTAACCTTCTTTTTAACGCTTGGATGTTGGCACTCTGAAGAAGAAAGTGGCTTTCTAAGCTGTTCAAGTGGTTGTCAAACCCTTTGCAGGTTTGTTCAATCTGGGAAATGTGACTATCAGCAAGCTTGGTAGTATCTAAGGTTATCCATTTCATCCAACAAGAACTCAGTTGAGACCCTAGGGTTGAGGGTACTCCGTCCACTCAGAGTTCACATCCTTGATCCACATTATGGATTTGATCCTGAAGGCAGCTAGGGTTACCAAAACGTCCTTTCTCCAAGAGTCATCAAGGTTACCAGGAGTGGGCACTGCGGTGCCAGTGGGGCCTTGAGGCCCACAAGGACCTTCAGGTCCTTCACTCCCAGAGGTGAAATCATGAGATGCATACCTCTTGATAGTGTTGCTGGAGAGTCTTTACCAGGAATTCAAATTGATGGAGGCGTTGTTTCCAAGCAGCCACAAGGAGTTGAATATACTGTTGAAGCTGGCCTTTGAGGTATCCTATAATTCTGTTATCTAACACTGTGAGCTGGTTTCAGGCATCATTGATTAGACATCAGATATCAACAATGGCTTCTCAATTGCCATTTGATGAAGGAGAAAGCCGCGTTACGGAGATTGACTACATGGGAGTTTAAAGTTTGGGTAAGCCCAGTTGTTAGGAGACTTCATGATAATGCTGGCAACTAACAAAAAGAGGTAACAAATTGCAGGATGAAAAACTTCTCAGATAGCGCTTGGTCCCCAAGGTCAGTTCTCCTGCTGGTAGTTGTCCTGAGTTATATAGATCATGCATGGTAGAAGGCACAAAAGAAGTGCAGGAGCGATTTGAGTGACCTCCCACCAAATAAACGGAATTTAGTAATTGTTGGAAAAGATTGTTAAGGTTCTTTTACTAAGGTTTGCACTGATCACCTTCAACGGAAGGTAGAGTTAACTGGAACGTTGCTTAAATTATAAGCTTTCAGGATGCATGGGAAATTTTGTATTGTGAGGTACTAATCCATTGAGTGACGCTTCTTTACTGATCAGCAGGTAATACTCTTGACTGCTATTATTTTCCATTTTTCATAATAGGCGTTTTCAAATTTGAAAACTTGGAGCTACATGTAGTGAGCATCACTTTTCTCAGTGTAACAGTTCTTTGGACTGATATCAAAGATCAATAATAACTCAAAGCTATATTTTAGTGGAGAGGTTAAAAAACAAAAAGAAGGGGCGAATATAGACTACTACATTGAGTTAGAAAGCATCAATATTTATAGGGCATGTAGGGACATGGTGCCTCAAGGACCTTAGTGGACCCATATGATCAGGATCTTTCATTGCTTTCCAGATCGACTGCCTGGTCAGCACATCATTGTGCTGCATTGTCCTCATGACCACAGCAGTGGGGGCCATAATGTCAGACAATTATAAGACTTATATTGTGAGATGAGAGTTTTGGAGGTATATGATGAAAATATCGGCCAAAAAACCATGGTTGATTCCTGGAGGAATCCTCAAGTTTATGTAACACTTTTATTAATACGTCTCAGGCAAATAGCACAAGTTTGAGCAGTCAGACTGCACTGACCATGTGGCATAATCATTAAAGTCTGTTTGAGGTTCCTCCCTGGCCTACTTCCAGTTTACTTCACATACCTAGGCGGAGACCACCCCCTTTTATAGGGTGTGAGGGGGTCCCACAAGGTGCAAATATTTTCCCGCTCATTGATTTTAGTTAAATATATTAAATCTTTGCCTAACAAACTAGTCCTACCCAGTATCGACCCTCCATCAGCCATTCCATTGAAGTGAAGTGAGGATCAGGAGCTCTGATAGGTCAAAACCCCATATTACCTAATTCAGATTTGTGTATTTTATATTAAATTCCTTGGCTCTCTCACTTTGAGCCTCAGATTGTTTAAATACTAAGCAGCGATATATTAATAGGGTTCATTTTTACCTCGTCACAAAAACTAATAAAAATACTATTAAAAACTCATCATTTATAGTATTTAACTTTTTAGTTTAGTTTAGTAAAAGTTCTTAACCCTCTGAAAAATATGTTCCGTCAGTAAAGAGAACTCACTTCTCTTGCAGAAGTATTGTTGGAATTCAGAGGGAAAACGCGCCAGCGAGCATAATAGCCGCATAAATTCCAACACATACCTCTCATGATTCAAGAAGCAAGGACGGAATTCATGAAGGTGTTCCATCAATTCCCATATGCATGATGCTTCCTAAAATCTAGTTTTGGTGTCTTCAGGGTAAAGTTCCGTTCATTCTAGTTTGAGAGTCAATCTGGTGAGGTCTGATTTGGGAGCAGTGATCTGGCTTTCTTGTCATCTCAAATCTTCACGATGGGTTTACTCCTTATGAGGCTACTCTGGGATATAACCCCTCATTCCTTGTTAGTCCGTGTCCTCAGCCTGAAGTCCCCACAGCTAAGAAAACGCAATGGATCTGGAGTACCCAATCTCTGGTTTTGGAGCACCTGAAAAAGGCAATAAGTGATTACAAGTAGTTTTCAGATCGCAAATGGCTTTCTTATCTATGCAATTATGTTGGGGTCACAGGTGATGCTGGTTTCACAATAATTTCATTTAAAGGTCTCTTTGTAAAAGTTTTCAAGAAAGTATTCTGGTCTTCGCATGGTGGAGGAAAATCTCAGTAATGAGGCCTTCCAATTTGCCCTCCCTGAGCATTGGAAGCAGCACCCAGTCTTCCATGCTTCTCAGTTGTTCCTATTTCAGGGGCAAGCGCCTGCTGACCCAAAACCTGTGGTGGACAAAGGTTCTTAAGAATTGGGGGTGGAGGACATTCTGGCATCGCATTAATCATGTCACTTAAGCAGTATTTGTGGCCTGGAAGGGATTTCCTTCCTATGGGAACAACTGAAAGAGTACCCATAATAGAACAAATTGCTGTGCTTTAGTGGAGGCCTTATACACCGCTCATAAGGATACTTTTTGCTCCCTCAGAAGGTTATCAATACCTTGGCAATAAATTCACCCCAGAACCACAAGAATGTTGCGCTTGCCCAGGTTCCATGGGGGTACAACCTGAGTTCAATTAGGAACAGGCAATGTAAACCTTGGGGAACAAACTTTGTGATTAGACTGGGATAAATTCTCATTGAATACAAAACAGTGAAAGAAGCTGGTAGTTGTTCCTCTCATTGCCCTGGGCATATTAGCCCATGCGGTGGATGAGAGGTGGGTATCAGCATCTCCCTTATTTATTGCATCTTGTCCGCCTTTGCTCACCACCAAATAGTTGGGGAGAATTTTATAGTTATGTCATGATGTGTCAGTGGATAGAATCCATTGCCAGTAAAAGCAATTAGCATGTGCCCAAGAGTGATATCTATCTGGTCAAGTTTCCTCAGAAAGTTGAGTTGATGTTGGGGAAACAGAAGATGAAGTTTAGACTAATCTTTCAGACAGAATGCAAAAGAACTAAAAGGTGATCCAGAATTCCAGGGGCATTGCCGCATGAACAACGTTTATTTGTGCTGAGATATAAGAAACAATGGAGTGCTGACAGGCTGAAAATGTAAAAGACAACCCAGCGAGAAAATAGGCTATTGCAGCCCTGAGGCTACTGGGCCTGTATGTATGGAGTTGTGATATTGGGGAAG